>ML797989.1:866602-887569 GCA_009831015.1 Picea engelmannii | reverse complement strand
CACTACATGTAGCTATTATAGTGAAGTGAGGTGTACGTGCTTATTCCGTCAGACTCACACGTCTCCAATATGATTGTGAAAAGTGTGATAGAGTTATGATTTAACAAGTATTGTTTGTTTGAAGGTGTGCATAGTATAATATGTGTTACACATGTAATTGAAAGGAATTCTATGTAGTGGTCCTAGAGAATACTTAAGTATGTACCTGAGCCATTGTATACTCCCTATTGTGAAAATTTTGTGGTGATCTAAAAATCACTATGTAAAGCATGGCAGGGACGATTTTAAGAATGGAAATTTATTTTAAAATGTAGAAACCTTGGCGAATCTTACTAATCCTTCATATGTCAACTATAAATGTTTGGCGATATTTTTGTAAAAATATTCAAATTTCTAAGTATTTTATATAGTTTTTATAAAATTTTGGCTATTTTTAAGGTAACATAATTTTACCCTATAGAATTTGGGTGAATCATTTTTAAAATAGCGAATCTCATTTTCTGAAAAACCATGGAAAATTAACCCATGAGTGAAATTTAGCCCCTAAAATCATCCCTGAAGCATGGTTACAAGTAACCCGAGAAAACCTGGTGCATGGTTGAGGGTAATCCGAGAAAAACCAGAGCATGGTTACAGGGAATCCGAGAAAACCTGATGCATGGTTGAGGATAATCCGAAAAAACCTAGAGCATAGTTATGGGTAAGCCGAAAAAAAGCCCCAAGTTTGATGATGATGTGATGAAGGGGGAGATAAAGCTAAAAGTACAGGTATGAGGAAGAATGGTTGAATGAACCGTGTAGTTGAAAATGATTCCTAGAGAACTGGCGGTTACAATGGCTGATGACACATGTAGTCCGATAGATGGATTTGTTTTTATATGGACGTCAATAATGAGATGCAGGTACAAGAAAAAGCAAATGAAGATATGACCACATAGATATTTAGATAAGTAGTCATTAAGAGAGAGTGTTGGAATATACAATTCCTACTTATCTAATATGCTTGCTAATGTATTGAGAAGTAGAGTCAATCTCTACGTGAGTTGTGTGATCTTATTCTTAAGAGGTTGTTAGAGAGTTGGATTTGTGAGATCCTAGTTTGGTGTGTGGTTGATATATTCTCTCAACCTCTCCAATTATCTTTGGAATAAGTTAAAACTGATAACATCCCATACACTCTATATAATAAAGTCTAAAGTATTGATATTTACGATAATTGAATATTTGTGCATATCACTCTACTCTCCCATTTTATCACATCAAAGACAAATGAAGCTAAAATATTAGAAAAGAGTATGCTAGTGAATATATTTTGAAAAATGGGGTAATAATAAATTAATGGTTGAAAAATCTATAATTAATCATCAAACTTTAGATGATTAAGATTGAAAAAAAGAAAGAAATTAATAATTTTAAGAAACATGAGGATATAAGTAATAATAATAATGAATAAATAAATTAGTAAAGATATAGAGTAGAAAGAAGTATACTAAATGATTATTATGAAAGGAAATGGTATGAAATAAAGGGGTTAATTGAGGTAACAAACCTAAAAGGAGGTTAGCTTAAGAAGAGGTAAGACAATTGAAGATAAAATAAAATAGAAAGTATTCAAAATAAATAGACTTAATGGTCTAGGAAATGTATAACGAGCTTCCATGATTGACTCGGTTTGTAGCCATCTTCACCATTGAAATTATTGGGGTATTTTTCAATTTCTAGCGCTTCTCGAATAATATGGTAGGAGTAGTAGAGCAATATGGTAGGAGAAATAGAGCTTTGAGGCCAAATTTTTGGTTTGGTCAAAGAAAATGTAATGATCAGATTTGAAGGAGTGTTCAACAATAGCTAAATTAGTGATCCAGTTGTGGATTTGGGTTGTGACATTTATGTGCTCTTTGAGACGAGCTTTAAAAGATATGTTGATTTGGCCTATGTATGATTTTCCATAGGAGCAAGGAATTTGGTAAAATCTTGGGTCAAGCAGAGGGTCCAATTTGTCCTTAGTGTTTTTGAATACGTTCTTAAGGGTTTTACAAGGTTTGAAAATGTTTTGATAATCTTTTTGGCTAGAATTTTTGAAATATGATCAATGATACCCTGGATGTAAGCAAGAGAAATGTGATCTAGGCGCAGGGAAGAGGAAGGAGGATTTTTGGATTGAGAATTATATGTTGATTGGAAATATTTGTTGATTTGGGAGATAGAGTAACCATTGGCCACAATGGTCTTAGTCGAGTGGGTTTTTTCTTTCTCAAGGAATTGAGGAGATACGATTAGATGGCTCGAGCGACCAAAGTCTTAAAACCACATATTTTTTGGTTGGATGATGGTGAAAAATGGCATGAAGGTATTGGTCAGTATGCATATTTTTTCTATTAACTTGGTGGGTAAGGGAACCATCCAAAAGATGGGAGATGAGAACATCTAAAAAGGGAAGAGAATTATATTTCTTCATTTCCATAGTGAATTGAGTATAGGGGGGAATTCTATTAAGATGGTTAAAGAAAGAGATCAGTGAGGGGTGACCATGATGCCAAACGAGGAAGGTATCATCAACAAATCGAAACCAACATTTGGGGTTTAAGATGAAAGTTATTTAGGGACAAGGTATTTAAATGTTCTAGAAAAATATTAGTGACCACAGGTTATAAGGAAGAACCCATGGTTGTACCTTCAGTTTGTTCATAGCAAGTCCTTTTAAAGGTGAAGAAAGTAGAGGTGAGACGGATTTTAATAAGGTTTAGGGTCTTTGGATCAACAAGTTTGGAAATAAGATTAAGAGCTTCCGAAACAAAAATTTGGTAAATAAAAACACAACATGGATCATCAAGATAAAGATGCAATTTTTTTTTTGAATAAAATCTATATATTTAATGAAGGATGAATTATAATACATTAACTAAACATACTTCACCAATTTCACAATACCATATTATATATATAATAAATAAATTATGTAACTCATTATTGGATTACAATAACACTACCAGGAGTAGTCTCATATTTCCAATAGGATGAGTCTCCTTTTATGTGGCTTTTGTACATAATAGTTTTGAGAGTCGAATTTAACAATACCATATTATATATAATAAATAAATTATGTAATTCATTATTGGATTACAATGACAGTGTACCATACATAATGAGGAGTACTCTCATAACATGTATTTTCAATATGTTGAATGAGTCTCCTTTCATGTGGCTTTTGTACATAATAGTTTTGAGTTGAATTTAACAATATCATATTATATATAATAAATAAATTATATAATTTATTATTGAATTACAATAACACTGTACCATACATTATGAGGAGTAGTATCGTACTATGTATTTCTAATAGGCCGAGTTTCTTTTCATGTGGCTTTTGTATATAACAATACCATATTATATATATAATAAATAAATTATGTAATTTATTATTGGATTACAATGATATTATACCATACATGATGATGATGATTAGTCTCATAACATGTATTTTCAATAGGTTGAGTCTCCTTTCATGTGGCTTTTGTACATAATAGTTTTCAATCAAATTTAACAATACCATATTATATATATAATAAATAAATTATGTAATTTATTATTGGATTACAATGACACTCTACCATATATTATGAGGAGTAATCTCATAACATGTATTTCCAATAGGATGAGTCTCCTTTCATGTGGCTTTTGTACATAATATTTTTTAGTAGAATTTAACAATACCATATTATATATATATATATAATAAATAAATTATGTAATTTATTATTGGATTACAATGACACTGTACCATACATTTTGAGGACTAGTCTCATAACATGTATTTTTAATAGGTTGAGTTTCCTTTCGTGTGGATTTTGTATATAATAGTTTTGAATGGAAATTTCTACATTTATGTTATTTCTTAAAGTGTTGTTTAAAACTGTTTTATGTTTTGGTTTTTTAGTTGGAATCCTGTCACATAAATTTGTAAGAAATCACTATTTTCTATTGTTTAAAATCCATTTTTGAATATAAAAATGGATTCAACATGTTGAAAAACTTCTAAAATACTCTAATTATACAAATAATCACTCAAATATTCTGATATAACAAATTTTCACTGAACAAATATGCCCAGAAAATCTTACCATAAAAAAACAAAACTTAAAACATTTAAATTACAACATTTCTTAAAATAAATAAACTAATAAACTTTAATTGTAAAATTAAATTAATGATGATCACTGTACCTAGTTGTGAAATTAATAATGACAATAATTATATTGTGGGAGATACTCACTTGACCATGAGAATTCTCGATAAAAATTTGTACACGGATGCCACTGGTTGCCACTGGTTAAGGATCAGACATGAATAAGCCCTACCTATATTGCAACAAGAAAAGTCGATGGAGAAGATATCCCTGCGTGTGATTTTGAGTTTAAAATTATCATAACTTCAACGAATAAGCGATCCCTAATTCATTGCTCTCACTTTCACTCCTCGTTTCGTTTAGGGATTGGTTCGCAAATCCTCGTCCTTCATTCCAATGTCCCACGGCCACCGCATCTTCTCTTCTTCTTGTGACCTACGCCCGATCCACTCTCTGAATTGGAARCGAGGGCAAGGGGAAAGTTAACTAGAGCCCTGGTTCCACGGATTCTGAAGGCAGCACGGTCGTATGCGAGAGCGGCCTCTTCGCCGGTGTTGAAAGTGCCCAGCCAAACCCTAGCCCCCTTCTTGGCGGGATCTCTTATTTCTGCTGTGAATTTTCCCCACGGCCGATGCCTGACTCCTCTGTAGTGCCTCGCCTTGCTCTGCTTCGTCTCCCCATTCTCCTCCTCCTGTGCCTGTGGCTTTACAGATGAAGAAGAGGAGGAGAAGTGGTGTTGTTGTTGTGGTGGTGTAAATTCATTCTCATTTCCTTCTGCTGTTGATTTGCTGCTGCTATATTGGGAGGAGCAGCTCGTGTTGGGAAGATAATCCCAGCTGCCGGTGGTGGTGGTGGGGAAGAAGCAGCTCGTGTTGGGAAGATAATCCCAGCTGCCGGTGGTGGTGGTGGTGGGGAAGAAGGAGAACGATGGATTTATGATATCAGTATCGTCCTCAACTTCCAGCAAATGGTGGCGAATGAACTCCAACATATTGATGTTCAGGCTCTCCCCCTGAACGTCCATGGTGGTGTCTCTCTGGCCACAGCTTGAACAGTAGTCTTTCTGTGTATACTCCTCCTCTTCTCACATTGATCTGCTGCTACTTGTGGTGGAGAACGATGAAGATGAAGATGAAGACGAGGAGGAGGATGCATTTATAAGATATCTCCACTACCAGAAAATAGTTGAAAATCAACTTCATTGTCCATAGTGGTCTCAATCACTAACACCTCAGGCGGCGGCTGGTTGTTGTGGTCAATGAAAATCCAGAATATGTTTATAATATTAAATTATATGATATATAATAAAAGAATATTTATATATATTCTAGTTTCAGCTAATCCTGGCTAAGAGATCTGTCTTCGTTGACTCTCTCTCTTCATCTTGCATTTTAGCCGTCGTGACGGTGTCGCAGGATAAAAAGGTGGTGAAATGATAGCGGGTACTTTGATATTTAGAAACGACAGATGCATACAGAGATATGTGATAAGTGTGAATCTATGGTTGCGAGGAATCAAACGGGTGGCTTCGTTCACTTCACCTCAATTCGACTAAAGCTTCTTTAACACACGTGATTAGTACGTCACACAGATATTCGTTCAATTGAAAGACACTTTTCTCACGGCTTCTCTTTCTTCAAGGCATCTTATTTTAATAGAGAAAACCAGCGGTATTGCGAATCAACCCACAAATTTTGAATGGTTCGATGTATAGTTACAATGAAAAGTAATTTTTTTTTATCTCTTTTATACCACTTGCACCTAACCTAACGAAAGAAAACAATGACACGTCATGAAAATGGAATTATGTAATTTTATTTCAAATTTTGAATTTATCAAAGGTTAAGAAGTCAAATATTGAGAGGATCCAAAATAAATGAAATCACAAAAGTTTTAATAAATTTTGAATTATTTTGGAGATTGAATTGTGGTTTTAGTTTTTGAAATGTTTTATATTTTGGGTGGACACTCTATTTATTTTTATTAATCCTTTCCTTTCATCATTTAAACAATGTTCACTCTTTTCCAATTCCAAATCCTCTCTTTCAAGTGTAATTAATTTATCCTTGTTAAATTTTGACTCATTCACCATTTATCTTCTTGAAAAAGGTTTCAACTTTGTTATTGTCGTATTCTGATTCAGGGTATCTTTTTCTCTATTGAACCCATCACATATCATCTTTCCACACACATTGCGAAGAGATTTAGCAAGAGTGTGTGTAACACACCCACGGTGGGGACTCAAATTTTCGCTCTTCTTAGGAGAATCAATACCCTCATTTGGGGTCTCTATTCCATTCTACTCTTCTAGAGCTTTCCAGCCACGATCTCCATGCTCTAAAACGAGCTCAGAGCTGGCAGATATTCTCTCCCAAGTTCTTTGGGTTCTTTCATCCCCTATACTTGCATATGACCGCAGGCTATGTCCAGATGCCAAGACAACAGGCACCAAGACAAATGCCACGTGAATCCTCTAGAGTGACAAACCTTTGAAGTTCATGATTCGACACCGCGTGTCCTCAGGGATTTCAATGACCCTGATTTACTTCGAGACTTTGGCGTTCAGGAGTTTCAAACATTCCTACACCTTTTTCCTCCGAAGTACCCATACCTGGGGTTATAGATCCAGCACCACGCGCCCCTTGTGATCGACGGTTATGATCTTCTTCGAGACTTCGACGTTCGGGGGTTCCGAGCACTCCAACTCTTTTTCCTCCGAAGTACTCCATACCCAAAGTTCCAGATCAGGCGCCACGCGCCCATCTAAATCAACGACTCGACTCCACTTCGAGACTTCGGCGTTCGGGAGTCCCGGACGCTCACACCACCTTTTGTCCTAGAGTGTTTTCTTCCGAAGTTAAGGATCATGTGCCACGCGTCCCTCTCATTCGACGATGGGGATCCACTTCGGGCGTCCCTCTACTCCACGTTGTTTTCTCCCCGCTTCCGAAGTACGCAATCTGTTGACGCGTGTCTCCCACAGATCGACGACTATAAATTACTTCAGCTCTTCGGGCTTCAGGATTTTCAACCTCTCCCCATTCGCTTTCTCCCTGAGTGATTTCACCCAAAGTCGACGATCTGTCGACGCATGTCTCTCTCAAATCAATAGTCATGATTTACTTCGGGAGTTCTCAACTCGCGTGACCCCACTTTCCTTCGAAGTGGCTATCTCCCAAAATGGAAGATCTGTTGACACCTGTCCTTAGTTGACAGATGACTCAGATGAACTCCGACTCTCCGGCCTTCGGGAGTTTTTGTTCAACACATCCCCTTTTCTCCTAGAGTGATTTCACTCGAAGTGCAGGATCTGACGACACCTGTCCCTTTGGCTTGGACGACTCAGATATGCTTTGACTCTTCGGCTCGTAACTTCCGTTCAAGGGTCCTTTGGATCCCAGTGTGTGCCACTCCAAGAGGGACACCTGGAAACCGCGTCACTTGACACATGGGCTCCCACGGGATCTCGACATTGATACTCATGTCCCCACGATCGAACGGTCGTGAGGGATCCCGAAGGATCCTTAGATCCATGGTCCACATCAACTTCGAGACTTCGGGGGTTTTGGTGCTACCAAACCTCTGTCCTCCCGAAGTCCTCAACGTCGGACTGACTATATCATAGATCCGATAGTTGGGATAGTTCATGGGCATCCTCACATCTATGACCCAGATTAATTTCGAGACTTTGGGGGGTTTCACCTCCTGTACAACGAATATGCTCGATTCGCCGGATCCGCAAAGTCCGAAGGGTTATAAGGGTTAACACGCGCATTCTTTCTCTAGATCTGACGATCGTGAAGAACTTTGGCTTCTCCCAAACCAATCTCATCCATTCGTCTTCCAAATGAAAGGATCTCTCCTTTCGGGACTTAAATGTCGCTATCCTACCTGAGATTTGCCAGCTCCGTAAGTACCTAGGTAATTTGTGCTAATTCTCCTAAACTTAATGCTTACAAAAATCCTCCACGCACCTCTTGCGCTCATCTATCAACTCTAGAACTAAAGGGGTTCTCGATCCCTGCACGCCTCACAGAGGTTCTGTGCACACATGCACTACCTCTCTCGAGCTTTGACCAATCCCTTCCTTCAGAACGACTGGGAGTGTCGGCATGCACACGTGAGGCTATACCCAAAGTTAACCAATTCACAGTTCATTTATTTTAACTTGAGCCACCATAGGGCTCAGGCATTTGCGTGTACAGGCCAAAGAATTTCTCATTTTCTTAAATATACAATTAGGTAGAATTGAAGGGATAGAGTATAAATCATTAAGAAAACATATCGATCCCTGCAACATTAATAGGATATCCAACTTTAATTCACAGTTACCACTTAAATACACAAGATATGCGATTACTTATCTATTACAGGTGGTATCCAACTAACTGACTATGGGTGTTCGTCCTTCCACCCAACCATAGGCTCAGAGGCATTCATTCTTAGCGCTCTAGCCACCCCCATGCCAAGCCATGATATCACCAGGGAATTTATGCCAATTCTCATCGATCCTTTCTCTTTCACATCTTATGTGAGGTTTATCAGATGCTTTCTCAACATCAAGCTCGTGGCCTTCCGCTCAGGTCCCTTTCTCTGCATACTCTCAGAGATCTCTTTCTCTGTCACGGTCTCGACAAGGTTTATCAGATGCTTTCTCCACATCAAGCTTGTGGCCCTCTTCTCGTTCTCTGCCGGAATCATGTTTTTCGCATTCTCCACTCTCCTCTTTGCATTCCCTCGCACGCCTTCCACGCACATCCCTCCTATCTTGTTCCTTTTGTCAGAAGGAAACTTGGGTCAACCTGGTCTACTAGACCCAGTGGTACTTCGGGCTGACATTCTGCAGGTCGACCATGTTTCCATTCATAAGGGTGGTTGATAATTCAACCACTGGTCCTTTCTTCATTAACGGATTTCTCTCTTTGGGATCCGAAGGAGGTTTATTATCCTCATCAAAGGGAAATTTGGGGTTATTTGATATAATGAACCCTCTCATATATTTTTCACATTCTTTCCTCTAATGATATCATGGCCAGTACTTTCAAGGCTTCACCCCCACAGTTAGTTATTGGTAACTCAAACAATAATACATTTACATTGTTCCCATGCCACAACATGGTAACCCTAATTAATGATTAATTACAAGTTGAGGGAAACATGGGTGTTACAGTGCAGTAGGGTTATTCGTCACATAAAGCTTCCTAAACCGAATCTTCCCATAGAATAATTTCAATCCATTTGATGACTTAATAATAACCCTGATGTTATTATTTTAAAAATCGATAAGGGCAACACCATAATCGTTATGAATACCTTTGATTATGAATCTAAACTTGTCAACCTTCTTTTGTCTTCTTTGTGTAAACCTCTCTCCAATAATATGATCAGTGACATCACAAAATTAGTCACCAAATCCATTAAATCTTCATCATTAGACCCTTCCATTCAGAAACTTCTTATTCCTCATAACCCTCAAACCCCTAATATCTAGGGGCAACCTAAAATTCATAAAAAAATACATCCCTCTTGGACCTATAGTAAGTGTTCTAGGATCCCCACTTATGCACAAGCCCATTCAATTGATGATAAAATTCAATCTTTCACTAGAAAAACTCCTTCGTTTATCAAAGATTCCTCTAAATTCATTCATAAAACTTATAATCTTCACCTTGATGAATAAGAAATCATGGTTACTTTCGATGTTGTCTCCTTATTCACCAAAATACTTGTTTTGAAATCCCTCAACCTTATCTCCAAAATTGTTGATCCAGAAACCCTTAACCTAATTGAAATATGTCTCACCTCTACTTTCTTCACCTTCAAAGGAATATGCTATGAACAAACATAAGGTACAGTCATGGGGTCATCCTTATCCCTTGTGGTTGCCAACATATTTATGGAACATTTTGAGGCTTTAGCCTTTAAAATCTTCCATCTAAAGCCCAAATGTTGGTTTTAGTTTGTTTATGATACCTTCGTCGTTTTCCCTCATGGTCATACCTCTCTAGATTCTCTCTTTCACCACCTTAATAACATTTCTCCCCACACTCAATTCATTATGGAAATACAAAAGGAAAACTCTCTTCCTTTTATGGATATTCTTATCAACCTGACAATAACCTCACCCACCGAGTCTATAGAAAAAATATACACACTAACAAATACCTTCATACCCATTCCCACCACCACCCAGCCCAAAAACCCGTCATTCTCAAAACTATCATTACTTGTGCCATTCAAATCTTTTCTCCCCATCCCTTTTGAGAAATAAAAGTCACACATCACTAACACACTTATAACCAATGGCTACTCAATCTCCCAAATCAACAAGCATTTTTTCTCAACCCTTCAATCTAGATCTACAAACTTCCTTTCCTCTACGCTGCCTCTAGCTATAATTTCTCTTCCCTATATCCATGGAATTACCAATCATATCTCGAAAACATTAGCTAAAAAGAATATCAAAACTCTTTTTAAACCCCACAAAACCCTTAGGCATATATTTATAACTACCAAGGATAAATCTGACCCTATGTTAGGCCAAAGAACTTACCAAATTCCCTTCTCTTGTGGAAAATCCTATATTGTTCAAACTAGTAATCAAAATCCACCTTAAAGAAAATATAGCTTACACATTCTAGAACTGCATTTCTAAGTCCTTTATTGGAGAACACTCCCACAATTCAAAACACCTTATTTTTTTTTACCAAACCAAAATCCTTTCATCAACACCCTATCACTCCTCCCATACCATTCATGAAACTCTTGAAATTAAAAAAAAAACACCCTAATGATTTTAATCGAGAAGACATATATAAACTTAGCCAATCTTGGAAGCCCACCATCTCCCTTTTTCTTATCTTTCCCTAGGCCCCCTAGTTTCCTTAAATCTCTTTCATGTTTTGTTAACTCTCTTCCTTTCTTGTTTCCTTTCTACCTTCTAATATCAACCTCCTAGGGTAATCTCCCTCTAACCTTTAGGGTATTTTATTTTTTGTTTTCTCCTTCTCTCCCTCTTTCCTCTATACTAGTCCCTCCTTTACTCCCCCCTCCCCACCCTATTTTTTTCCTTTGAACTCTTCCCCAACCCCCTCCTTCTCACTTTTCCACTCCTTTATTTTATTTTATTTATTAATTTTTCGCATTGACTATTTCTTTTACAAAATTCTAAATTTTGTTTTCTCCTTTATAACTTCATGTTCTCATTTGAATTTTTAGTATTCACAATGGCTATTTGATAATTTTGATAATTTTCCACAATGGCTACATTGTATTTTATATCTTATATAATCATAAGTCCAACATACTCTTTTCTATCATTCTTACAACTTGTTTGTCCCTAATGATGGGTGTATTGTCCACTCGAAACATAGGACGTTACAAAAACTGACACATAGTTCAATTTCCAGAATAATTCAATCTTTAATATGACCAACTATGAAAACCTACATACTCAAATTTATATTGATTTAAATTTTTTGAATTAAAATGTATTTATACAATTTGAACATTAATGAAATTTCGAGAGGTTAACAAAATTACCCTCCACAAATTAAACTATAATCCTATGGTTTTGATTTAAATTCCATTATATATTAACATATATAACATACGAGGTCCATATACCTATTGGGGCTCAAAAATGTCCTATTTTCATCCACCTTTTCCTTCATCATTCTCCACATTTCATCGCCCCATTAACCTTTCACGATATCATTTCCATAAATATACTTGGGTTTCATCTTATTATTCTCCACTTTATTCATTTTAGTATTAAAAGGGAATTTGTGATTAAATGTTAGAAAATTGACACGTTTTCATATATATCTCAAAAATGCGTGAGCTTTGTAATGTGTAGAAATATGTGAAGGATTAATTCGAATGGACTTCTCGAATACTTCCTCCACCATTTCAAGATTTGAGGAGCTAATTCAAGCCCATTCGAAGGAGAAGATCATGGAGATTTGGTTGGAATATTCTATCCAAGATATATGAGAGATATGTGTGAGGATTTGAAGGGATTATATTTTGTAATAATGGGAAAATAGTTGAGAGAATAATGGATTTGTAATAATGAGATGGCTATCTTATCTTCAAGGATCTCATGTATAAAAGAGAGTGCTCTCTCTTCATGAGGATTCAATTAGAGTATGAATTAGAGTAGTCATTAGGATTTGAAAGAGAAAGGGATTCTTAGCTTTGATTCATGGTTTTGGTTTTCATGCTTTCATTATTTTGTTATGAAGATTGATTTGATTATTGTAATATAAGATTGCTTCATTAGTGAGAGATCTCATATGTTGTTATTCCATTCAACCCTTCACTTGTTTTATCTTCTCTTATTTCATGTGGTTCTCCATTTCTAGATTAATTTCCTTCACACAATTTCCCATTCCTAGATTAATTTCATTTACGCAACTAGATTAATTCAATTCCAAGTCGTGTGTTAGATTAATGATTCAATTTCGGCCGTGTGTTAGATTAATGATTTTATTTCAGTCATGTGTTAGATTAATGATTCAATTTCAGTTGTAGCTTAAACATTAGATTAGATTAGTCCCGCTTCAATCTTGCATATACTTTGCGTGTGCTTCGTCATTTTACGAAACCCAGGTTGACAAATTAGATAGTTGGGCAAGTACTACAACTCAATTAATACAACATTAGTTCGGCCTAATATAACGACTGTCGTTCCCTTGTCACGATTGTTGTTCCTTTTGTTGTTCATTTGAATAGAACGATTGTTGTTCCTTTTGTTACAATTGTTGTCCCTTTGCAAGGGTTGCATCTCTGGAGGATGGGTATTGAAAACGGAAGGTAAGAACCTACGTAGGTGACAAGTAAAATGCTTGTGCCAACGCCTACCTTTGGATGATGCATAGAGGTTCTATTTTAGGACATATTTAGAGCCCAACAATACCTACTCTCGATGTAATAAATAATTTTAAGTTACCTTCCATATGTCCTTAAAAAAATAATCCCCAACATTGAAGCATTACTTTCCCTAAGACACCATTCCTTAATGTGTCAAATTCCACAAAGATACCCTTTTCCCACTCCTCCACTAATGATTCTAAGAATGGATTGTCTCATAGAATGGGGTTGAATTCATGGCCAATTTTCATTAATGGTAGGTGTTTCAAAGTGAAAGTGCATTGTTTTATAATACTCTTTATCCACAATATGATAGTATATTTCATCACAAATTACAATCATGTTTTGCCTTCTAAAATAGAGGATTTTCTCTTATTTCTTTTGTCATGGTTTAAACATTCTATAATTTGACACTTTTTCGGGCGCTCAAAATAATGGGAAGGGAAACCAACATTTTTTTTCTTGAAATCCAACAAGAATCATTTTGGATTGATGGAATTGCATATTTCAAATGTTAACATTACACAATCTGGTTGCACTAGGGGCATTCACAGGTGTGGAATCTATTTCTACATTAAAAATAACAATTTCATCAAATCTGAAATTGAAATTTTAGCCAATATTGCCTAACCATATTTCGATGATGGTAAACTTGAGAAGGTCAAAATCATAGAATATTTAGTCTTATTCATTTCATTCTCTTGGAATGATATTAGTGAAAAATAAATGGTTAAACAACATTCACCTTGATCGTTTTACTCATAGATATACAATTTCAGTTGAGACATCCTAGCAATTCTAACTTCCTTTCCATTTCACTATTTCCCCCACAATGTTAAATCCATTAATGGTTGTCTCCATTGTGGTCTTTGTCAACCCTTAAACTTGAAACATGACTAGATATATAGAGAATCTAATTGTAGAAAACTAGATAAAAAACAATAAGATGAAATATCCAGAGATACCCTTGTATTATGATAATCTAAATAAGGAAATTAATGTTCACTTGCTTCTTAAGGTGGGGTGACCTTTCACTTATAAAATATCACAATAAAACATCACAAGAAAAACATCCCATAGAATCATATCTCTTTAAATAGATGAAATATCCCTGAGTATGGATCTATCTCTGGATGTTATCTCTAGGGTTTGCGCAATTGTCTTTGTTGCTGTAATTGTGGTGCGTTTGCAATGTAGGGTTTCTGACTGATGTTTATGTATAATATGGAACCATATAAGCATGCACAATGCTCGGGCAATAGGATCCTTAGCTCTTATTTTATTAATTGAAGTAATGACAGAATAATGAAATGCATAAATGAAAACAACTCTTCAGTGGATCTTTACAGGTCAGATCGGCACTGAAATACACACATCAATATATGATAATAACTAAAATAAATAAGCAAGGAACCTGATCCGAATGATATGCTCCAAATGTGGAAGATGTCTGGATGATTGCTGTCAAACTACAAAAAGACACGAAAATGCTGCAACTGCTGCATGCACTGGCAAACTCGCCCTAGAAGCTCTGGTGCTCTTCTTTTATTAACTGATCTGGATGATATGCTCCAAATGTGGAAGATGTATGGATGACTACTGTCGAACTACAAAAAGACACACAAAGAAATGCTGCAACTGCTACATGCACTGGTAAACTCACCTTGGGAGCTCTGGTGGTCAGAATGGTGTGAAATATTTCTCTGAGGGGTCACCCTAGTGCTTGCACAAATCGCACTTCCTGAGAAAGACTGAAACTGCTCCGTCGAACTCCACACAAACCCGGATGGATCTGCTACTAAGTGCGCCCGAACTGCTATTGTAGGGGGTCGCTTTGATGGTTTTTTGCCGTTATAATAGGTCAAAAATGGTCTTAATGGAAGAACCCTACCTCATACTGATCTCTGTTGGAAGGATTTTGAGTATGTCGGAGAGGTTGGGCAGATGCGACCTACTCTAGTGATGAAAACCCTCAAATCCTCAGCGCTGCAACTCAACAATGCGCTGGATACATACACAAACTCTGGATGGCTCTGTGAGCTTACTCTGAAGTGCAATAGAAGATCTAGATGATCTCCTCGACAGACTAGGGAATGTCTTTCAACTCCGAACCTTGTCACAGTGAGTGGTTTCATCCAGAACACCACCAAACAATCCAATGAAGTCGCCTGACCTCCTCTGCACTCTGATTTCCAAATCTGTATATGCATCATGAGAAATTAGGTCAGATCTCAACTTTAATACCTCCGATGATCTAATTGTGATTTAACCCCGGCTGAGAGTTGCTCTTTACCCCAAGTCGTATTTGGGTTTTCACTTTAATCCTTTTCGACCCCCTTTTCCATCTAATTCTTCGTTGTCTTAGGATAAAGTGGATTTTCCTAAGTTTGGGTAGAATATCCTCCTTATTTCTCCTCTTTCCCTAACGGTAAACTGACTATAGCCTACGGGAAAGTATAGACTACTCAGTGACCTCTGTCTAGGCTATTCAGGAAGATGGGGACATCACAATAGATTCTCCATAGAAAAACCCTAACTACTTGAGTACCCATCACTAATGGGTACCAACTACCTAGTGGGCCTTATAAAGTGGAACCTTTTACATTAAATAACTATCCACTACTATCTAATGTGCCTTATTCAAAGAGGATGGCCACATACAACAATTAACTAACTCTCCTAAGTAGCCTAAAGTAGGGACGCTAGGGTAGAACCCTAACATGCCATCCCCTTCATAAGAAGCATTGTCATCAAGGTTGAAAATGTTGAAATTGTTGTAAAATCATGGTTGGTTCCCATGTAGCATCTTTGGGCTGCATATATTTCCACTGGATCAATACTTCATAGACTATGGACTAGCACAATTGATGCTCTCTAGTATCCAATACTACTTATGGTTGGAACCAAATGGAGCCTTCTTCATCAAGTTCTAGTAAGTTGGTTTGCACTATGCACTTCAATCCCACAACCTTGTTCAAACAAGACACATGAAACATTGGATGACTCTTGGAGTGGGTTGGAAGAGACAACTTGTAGTCCACTTGTGCAATGCATTGGATGATTTGATCATAGGGTCCATAGAACTTTGATGCTAATTTATAATGTGTTTTGTCTTTGAGTGATGTTTGTTTATAGGGTTGAAGGTGAAGAAACACCTAATATCCTAATGGAAAAGAATTTTTGGAGTGACATTGACCTCCTTGTTACTTCATTCTATTTTAATCCATAACCAAATTGTCCTTTAGTGTGTGAAGAATGGATTCTCTAGTGTGGAGTGTGTTATCCATTGGTTGAACCTTGGAGGTGTTAGATAAATAGGAAGTGACTGACAATTGATTTTTTCCATCAATGACTTCATATGGGGTCATTTGGGTAGCTCCATGATAAGAGGTATTGTACCACCATCCTTTGAAGGGGAAGTCGTTATTCCCATTGGTGTCATTTTTTAGAGGCAAAGCATCGCAAATAGGTTTCTAATCACTCGTTGACCACTTCAATTTGGCCATGTATTTGGGTATGATACATAATGGTCATGTTTAGCTAGGTACCTTGAAGTTTAAAAAACTCATACCAAAATGTTTTTATGAAGGTAGGGTCCCCTAAAGATATTTTGGTATACCGAGGGTACATGGAAGACACTTTCATATACAAGTGTTTCTTGATGCAGTACTACTCGAAGAGGTACCAACAAAGGTTACACGAGTGTCCAACAAGGTGACATGATTTGTATTTTTGTACGTAATCTTCCCCAACCATAGTTTTACCCATTAAATGACATATCTCTATATTATTTAAAGAAGTTAAAACATGTCTCTAGCCTGAAAAAGGATCTGCTAAAATCTGGAGGCATTCTTTCTTAGGAAAGAGCTTTGATATCACTTGCAGTTTTCCTTAACCCTAAAGATTGAAGCACAACTAGGTATACATAGAATAAAATTGTAGAAATTCAAATACAAGAGACAATAAGATGAAAAATGAAAAGATTCCCTTGTATTATGATTATCATAAGAATGAAAGTGATGTTAGTGACCTTTAAGTAAGCAAATCTCAAAATACAACAACACACGACAAGCATTCCATAGGCTCCTATGTCCTTAAATAGATTCTCAATAGAAAAACCCTAACTACTTGTGGTCCCATCAATAATGAGCATACAATAACTATGTGGCCTTATAAAGTGGACCCTTTGACATTAAATAACTATCCACTATTATCTAATAGACCTTATTCAAAGAGGATAGTTGCATACAACAATTGACTAACTCATAAATAGCTTAAACTAAAAAAATTAGAGTAAGACTCTAACATAAATTAATATAACATTATGTTTTTCCTATCATTATTGGTGTTTGAATGTTAGAATAGTCTTGAATCCATTATTTCATACTTGTATTTCTTTCATTCATGAGATAAGGTTCAATGTGATTCTTGCATATCATCCTCTTGACTTTTTCTTAATTTTATTTCATTTTAATCTATATCTAATTACACAACCAACTAAATTAGGAATTGTTTCAACTTATTCAACAAATTACCCACAATAATAACCTAATCTTAAGCATGTCTTATTAATATGCCTCACGTGTATCCACAACAAAGTTGCAATCTATTAAAAAAAAATATTTGCATTAACCAATTGTCCATTTTTCACGAACCAATATGATATTAAAAGTTATATTTATTTTATTAATAACTTCCTTTCACCGAGTCCTTTGGAACATCCACGACCTATTAAAATACATTTTCTATTAGTAGGCTCCCTCTCGAACATCCGTGAACTTCCTACATCACCTTTGATACTTTGGATAATTGATTATCTTGCAATGGACTTCATTGGTACATCATCACTACCTAATCGCAACATCTTTGAGAAACATATTAGTAGATGATAATATTAGTACATGATAATTGGAAACTGGATACTTCTTCCCCTATGAAAATAATTAGGAGGGAAATAATTAGGAGGGTTATTGCTAAAACAAATTCACAAAAAAGAGATTTTGACTACATGCATTGTATTTTAGGTAAGACTTGAATGAATTTATAGAATATCAATGAATATAGATACCACACTCACTTTAAGTTATTGAGGTATTGGAAGAACAACACAAGCACTAACCTTCTTTGCTTAACATCAACATGTTCTTGATAAGGGTATTATTGGCATTAAAGTATATGGAGGTAGTGAGCTAGTTTGTTTATAGGCAAGTCATCTGCTCCCTCAAGAGTCATTGTACTCAATCCTCAATACTTTCTAGTTCATCTTACTTATGCAATATATTTCTAAAGCTTATTTTCTGCCATTGTAAGGAACTACATTAGGTAAATGATGGAAAAATTCACTTTAGTCATTGTATTATTGGCACTAAAGTATATGGAGGTAATGAGCTAGTTTGTTTATAGGTAAGTCATCTACTCCCTTCTCAAGGAGTCATTGTACTCAATCCTCTCTAGTTCATCTTGTCTATGCAATACATTTCTATAGCTTATTTTCTCCCATTGCAAGGAACTACATTAGGTAAATGTTGGAAAAATTCACTTCAGTCATTTGTGCTCAATCCTCTCTAGTTCATGTTGCATATGAAATACATTTCTGGAGCTTGTTTTCCCCTATTGTAATAGTTGTTGGAAAAACTCAACTTTGAATAACATGAATTGTTAGGTCATTTGCAAAATTTTAGCATTATGGTTTTAATTTTTTATATTAGTGAGCACCATAAACTTGTATTTTTCATAAGAGAGAAAGAAGGAAGGACAATTGATAATGCATAAATAAGCATACATAAACATAAGTAACTAGTAAATGTATATGCATTGCACAAGTTGTCTATAAAATTATTTGGTTAGTTGGTAAAATACATTTAACAATAGAGAAAATTTTAAGGATCCTTAATTATGTTAAAGTGAAGAAATCTTGGCAAATCTTGCTAATTCTTAAAATTCCAAGTGTGCAACATTTTTGTAAAAATATTCAAATTTCCAAGGATTTTATATAGTTTCTAGAAAAATTCGTTATTCTTAGAGTAGAATATTTTAATCCTATAGAATTTGGGCAAATCATTTTAGAAAAAAAAGAACGTAAATTAGCCAATCTATTTTTTTATAAAAACTTGAAAAATTAGCCCATGGATGAAATTTAGCCCCTAGAATTTTCCTTATTCAAAGATAATGCAATATAGGTGTCTTCCTCCAAATGAAAGAATGGGTTTTATAACTAAAATGAACATGAAAATATAACCAAACTGAAATTGAATTAGAATAAAAAAACTATCATGAAGACAATTATCAAACAAATCATAAATGAATAGCTAAGAATGAATTAATAATGTAACAACATCATTTAAATTTCAAACCTAGATATGATATGCATAAAAGTGTGGGTCTCATGAATATCACACATGAAAAATGATGCACTTGGTGTGCATGATGTGATTTACAGTTTCTAGACATCCACATTTCTATACCTTCACACATGAAAAATGATGCACTTGGTATACATGATGTGATTTACAGTTTCTAGACATCCACATTTCTATACCTTCATTCATTCTAGTAGACCATGAATTTGGGCTACATCCATATTTATATACCTTCATTCATTCTAGTAGACCATGAGTTTGGGCTACATCCCAATGAATTGATATTTAATACAATGAATTTCTTGGACCATCACAAATTCACACAACAAACAAAACAGAAGATTGAGGATTAATAACCTAAAGGGTCCAAATGCACAAGAGTGTAAATGAAAAAACCTACAAAGACTTATCGGATTCCCTTGCTTACCTTTAAACCCTCTTGATCAAATATTATCAGGGATATTTCATACAACTACTATCATCATTTCTTATAAAAACATGTTTACATGTATAAAGTAGTTGGTATTCAACCTCCACTTGTCCATGTGGGTTACCAAGTACATGAAATTAAAGATTTATGTCATAAAGCACACGAAATAAATTAATCAGTAAAAACATTTTTTTTTGGCTTCACTTACCATGTACTTCAAAGTCTAATAGACGAATTTCTGGTAAAAGTTCACTTGCTAATCCATGTCCCTTAAATAATGACTTTATGTAGAAGGCATATTTTCTATTATTTGATGACTACACAAAATAAAACATTTATTTCTATAGGTTGGGCGTTACACCAATAAAATGTTTATTGAGAATCACTGTCCATTGTTCATATCACAAATCATGCACTTTCAATTGGAAACAATCACAACATAATAATGCATATCTTCCCATTTAAAACTCGAATGCTCAAGCATTATCCAAGTGATCATCAAACTATCTTTAATGCATGTACAAGTGATCATCAAACTATCTTAAATGCATGTACAAGAGCTCTTTATTATATTTATTTTGGAAACAATCACAACATAATAATGCATGTCTTCCCATGTTTATTTTGGAAACAATCACAACATAATAATGTATATCTTCCCATTTGGAATTTGAATGCTCAAAGCAAGGCATTATCCAAGTGATCATCAAACTACGTTGAATGAATGCTAAAAGCAAGGCATTATCCAAGTGATCATCAAACTACGTTGAATGCATGCACAAGAGTTCTTTATTATGTTTATTTGTCAAGGAGGATTTTTATTGCACTTTATGGGTTGTGCATGATCAAAACTTAAAGGATATTCAGAATCAAATTCAAATTATTCTCTCTCTATTATTCCTTTGTTTCGAGTTTTATATTTTGACCTAATGGATACACAAGAGTGACATATAATTGTTCCTGGTCATATTCTTTCCGACTGGATTTTATCATTCTTCTTTGGCTTTAAGTTCATAAATTCTATAGGAAGAAACTAGCCACTACCCACTATATGGCATATACTTTGTTTTCATTACATTTCAAATAATTCTCAAGAGATTTTACCTAGTAAACCAATCACTAGTAAACCAATCACTAATGGATTTTTAAATAAACCCATGGTGTAGTCATGATAT
>ML797989.1:808682-858898 GCA_009831015.1 Picea engelmannii | reverse complement strand
TTACGTGGTTCACCCAGTGTGGGCTACATCCACCAGAGAAATTGCCAGGTCCTTCCTTTATTATTATCCAGCAAATGAAGGGATACAACCTACAACAAAACCCGCTGTAACTTCCTCTTCTTTCTCTCACAGTATCCTCTCTCGGAATACAATATTCACCACCATCCATAGCCGTGATACATTTCCCTCATAAAAGAGGGTTGCCTTCTAGGGCAAAAAACCCTAACATAATCTCTACTGTTAGATCTGCGACCTTATAATGAACGGTCCAGATTTACAATGAAATTACAATATACTTTTACAAGGCAATTTTTTCTTCAGGGGCTTCGCCCCCGAACCCCCGTTGGGGGCCCGCTTGCTCCCATACCCCCCAGTCGGGGGGATAGGCCCCCCGGACCCCGCAGAGGGGGTACCCCTCCTCTGCACTCCCTCGCGTGGAAGAGTGTACATACTTCTGGGGTGTAAATACTTCATGGGGTATAAACACGGCTGAAAGTAAAAGACCTATAAATCAGGAAGATAATCAGGCTTCACAACCAACATGAGAGCCCCCCTTCATGGGGGTTCGAGGGCAGCGCCCTGAAATTTATTTATTTTACTGATTTTTGTGTCTGCTTTTGGGCGGTTTTTCGGCACATGGTTTTTCGTCGATGGTTTTCTATTTTCGGTTAAGGAATTATCGTTGTTGACTGATCAAGGTCATTGGATTAGGATTTTTTATGCCATTGGATCCTATATGTATATTGTATTGTAAACAATGTATGTGTGAATGCATTGTAAACAATGTATGTATATTGTATTGTAAAAAATATCTGTGTAATGTGTGTATTTGCCATTGTATCTTTTCTATTCTTTTATTGAAAATTTGTTTGCAGTAAAATATTGTACAAGGTTAAAATCTACATCTTCTAGGGGGCAACCTCCTTTTACAATGTAACACATGTACAAGATAATATGCTCACTAAAACTAAGTCTCCTTGGTATATATAGGAGACAAATGGTACAATTAGAATTAAAGGGTTTGGCATACCAATAAGGACAACACTAATATAACAATAGAAATGTAATAACTCGGTATCTATGACTTAACATGCCCCTCCTCTTCAAACAAGTGTTTCCATCAACACTTTATTAGTTGTGATTATTTTTGTGTGACAAACTCATCTTCCCATGTCATCTCTTCTACAAGTAGGTTCTTCCACTTTATGAAGTACTTAGTAGTTCCTTAATTTTGCAGTTGTTTGATCCTTGTTTCGAGGATTGTTTCTAGTTCTAGTATGATTTTCCCTTATCTATTAATCTATGGAAAAATAGTTTGAAATGGGATCTTTCCATGGATTATCTTCCTTAATAAGGAAATATGG
Organism: Picea engelmannii; assembly: GCA_009831015.1. Taxonomy (NCBI): domain Eukaryota; kingdom Viridiplantae; phylum Streptophyta; class Pinopsida; order Pinales; family Pinaceae; genus Picea; species Picea engelmannii. The sequence continues at coordinate 857,534 of ML797989.1, read as the reverse complement.
AAGACTGGATGTACACATGAAGATGGAGGCAACTCCATTTTGTAAGACATACTTCCAATCCTCTGCAATACCTTATAGGGACTATAGTACTTGGGTGGTAATTTTTTTTTTTTTTCTTCTTTAGGGACATATGTTGTATGGTTGTATCCTCACAAATACCCAATCCGCCACTTCAAATATGTTTTCACTATGATGTTTTTATGCTCGTTGTTTCATCCTATTTTATGCTATAGCCAAGATTTCCTTCAATAGTTGGAGAACTTCTTGCTGGTGCTCTATGTGGTCCTCCACTACTTGAACCTTTTACTTCCCTCTCAAGTGTGAAGTGATGGATGAAGGATGATAGCCATAAAGTGCCATAAATGGGGACATTTTTTATGAAGTATGGAGTGACATGTTGTACCACCATTTTTCCAAAGGAAACCACTTGACCCATTGTTTTTATTTATCATATGCAAAAAAACAAAGATGCCCTTCTAGACATCTATTCACAATCTCATTTTTCCCATTAGATTGAGGATGGTAAAGGAGTTGTGAGCCAATTGATTATCCAATCAAGAAAATAATCCAGTCCAAAATTTACTGGTGAAATTTGGATCTCTATCACTTACAATAATCTTAGGGATTCCATGTAGCTTTTGAATTTTTTTCTTGAATGTTATAGATATTGTACTTTCTTGAAAAGTATGAGAAAGAGAACACTAAGTCTTTAGGACACTTTATTTTACTTTTATTCTCCCACGTGGAAAATATCCCACCCTACCCAAACATTTTACTTTAATTAGATAAATGAATGTATGTTGTATCCATTTGACATCAACCGCATTCAACTTTTTTCTTTGTGAAAGTAGGGCATATTTATTTTTAAAAGAAATAGTTAGTTGTATTTTCACTTAACAAAATCACACACACACACACACACACACACACACACACACACACACATTTGATAGTCTAGAACCATAGGGGACCCACTACCTCCCCAACATTCCAGACGCTTGCTTGGCCTCCCACTAGTGTTGGGAAATATCCTTGGTTTTACCACTTCATTGGTTCAACATCCCCACTCATCTTTGAGTGTAGTGGTGCTTAGTTCGTCCTTACATGGGCCCACCTTTCTAGGTGTAAATGCCCAAAACAACCCTTCCAATAGCCCTTCATCCTCAAGAACTGGCTCTTGACCATCAACCATAATGTTAGGACCACAAAACCTACCGTATATGGCCTTGTTAAATCTTATTGGTTTGATTAATGTCACCAATGACCCAATCTCATACAATGCAACTTGATCGTCCATGCTGACGAAGCCTCCCCTTAGACATTCCCAAGTTTGATGGGAAACCAAGCAAAGACCTAGCCAACCATGTCATGAAATTTCACCTATGGTTCTCATCCAAAAAAATCACGGATGATTCCATATGCCTATGGCTAGTTCAAAGAACCTTAACTGGTCCCTCAATGAAATGGTACATGAACAAAAAAGAAGGGTCCCATGTGACCTTCACATCATTAGCCAAGGATTTCTTATCCTTTTTTTAGTTACCCATGACACTAGTTTGGAAATATTTTCAGATTTTTGTTAAACTACTTCTACCCATTTATTGGATCACATCCAAGAATTGCATCAGAGAATGATCCTATGTAAAATTGAAGTATCTTGGGAACTACTCCTAGATTGGTTCCTCAAGTCTCTTTTTCCATTTATCACAAAACATGTGGCCACCGCCATGCCACAAACTGAAGAATATGCCATAAACAAATCCCAATGATTTGATTTATTCCCAATCTGGTTACCTTTATATAGTTCTCTCTGATTCTCCTTAGCCCCTACCATTTGTTCAGGGAAAATCCAAAGCCTCACATTCGACTGATGGACTAATTTGGTCAATGGCCCACCTCCACCCATATGGTATCCCTATACCTTTGTACACCACCAATTAATACAAAAAACCCTATGGAGGAACACCATGCTACTGTCCTACCATGGGCTCACCCTATGTACACAATTTTCCCATTCCCTTTCCCTTCTCCTCCAATAGATGTGGGGCACAATCCTGCAAATTCCATGAATCCTTTACCCCATCTAGGTATGCAGATTGATGTGCATATGCATGGAACTTCATGCAACCTAGGTTGTAGAAAATGAACCTCAACATCATACAATCCATATAGGACTCCCCAACATAGTAACCCATATTATCCATTCCTTGCTCCTCCACCATAGGCAGAACAATAGGTTGGTGTCAATTTTGTCCAACCTTCACCAGTACAACAATTTCAATCATTCGAACAACTAAATGTAACATACCCAGACATAGACTTGTTGGGCTATGCCACACAGAAACTCTTACAGAACTTAATATATTCTAACACACTCGGCCACCCAGGATGGGATGTGTCACTTCATAAAAACAATAATTTCATACGTATAAATATATATAAACTTAAGAAGAAAAATACATTCTGTGAATACACAGATTCATGCGGAAAGAACAATAAACACACACACACACACACACACACACACACACACACACACACACACACACACACACACACACACACANAAATATAAACACATGTATAAATACACAGCATGTAAATGAACACACAATTGATACTTATCTTTTATAGAATACCACCAACTACGTGCATACCTTCCACGATCCTCCCAACCTTATACCATGCTACTTAGAAATCTTAGCAGTGGGTCACCACCAACCTGGGACTAAACTCCACCTAGGTAAAGGGATTCCTAGCTAGGTTGAGACAATACAGGCAATAGGAAGGATTTTTTCCCAGGAGCCAACTCAAAATAATAGCCTAAAATATCTCATTCCCCACATGCTTGTCCCACCCCAGGAAGTGTTCCCCTTCTCTGCTCAACAGACCTTTGGCTTCCCCACTTCCCTTCCAGGACTTCAGCAATAGGTCAGAGAGGAAGTCTCAGAGAACTGTAGTTGCAGTTGGGATCCCTTAGGAAATAACTTCCCCAACAATTCTCTCACTAGGAGAGATTTTCTCATAGGCTTGACAACCCACCTCTTCAATCCATGGGCCTGACAACCGGCCTCTTCAATCCCATGGGTATGACAACCCGTTTCTTCAGTTCAATGCTTAAGTCAACTAGTTACAGGTAATGGTGAAGACAACACCAACGTTCAACTAAGGCACATGTGATGGTAGCAACAAAGTTCAGGGCATGGAACATATGTTGCTCATAACAGAAAGGTACAACACTGGCTCAGGTAGGTACATGTGTGTTGTGCATCCCCCAAGGGATATAGTTTACCACTGATACAAGGAAAGGTACAGGTAGCTTTAGAGTGTGTGCCAGCTTGATATGTAAGGTTGATGGCATGAATGGAACAAATGGATTCATGCGTGAAATGGATGAGGGCATGGGAAATGGAATAATTTACCCCACATTTATTTCCATGCGCCCTTGATGACACACGTCTCTCAAGGAGATCGGTTATCTCCACTTGTAAATCCTTCCCTTTTCCATAATAACTTAGGATAAAATAATTGTCCTCACCATAGTCTTTAGGAATAATATTATAATATTACTTTGGCAATAATCCCTCTAGCTTAGCCCCCCTTTCCTAGGCTCTTAGCCTCTCCCTTTCCCTTCCTAGTGGAGTTTAGTTCCCCATACTCTTTTATCATGGTTGGTATACATGCATCGATGTATTATATTAATGATATGAGTGTTTACATATACAAAAATAGGCTCATTGGCCTTTAGCATCTAGCCTCTCCGACCTAATCATCTCATAAGATGTATGACTTATAATCACCTGGCTCAACAACCTATAAAACATATTTACAATTTCAACTCGGTATTGGTCTTGGGGTATTACACTGAATATGGTCAATCCTACCACCCAACAGAACAAATCAAAGAATAAGGGAAAAAATAAACCCAATGCCAAGAAGGGACGAGGGGGTAACCCCCAACAACAAAACCCTCAAGCAGGGGGAAACACTAATGCTAGTAATCAAAACCATAACACTAGAAACAATAATGGACTACAATGTCAGGGGAATAATAACAAACTCAAAACCAATTTCCCTTGTGCATTATGTGGTGAGTATGGACATCATACTCACCACTTCCCCATGTTGGCTTGACTGGGTGGTTTTAGACCCAATGTTCGATAGGATTTACCAACAAAACCCTATAGACATTAGCATATTCAATCTTCAAGGACTAAAGGAGGTATCACTCGAGACACCATGAGAATCACAAAGACCATTGGTCTTTTGCAAGGTTTGAAGGAATACAACATACATGAAAAATTTGTTAACTAGTCATTCTGTCATTCATAACTACCTCCACTTACTGTGCAAAATAATGTAAAACATGCATACATTCATATCTTAACTCATTAGATGCAGAGATAAATGTGCTTCATAATTTAATTATTCAACTCAAAGGAATTCAAATACATTTCCATAAATAGAGGCAAAATCCTTCTCAAGATGCATTAATAGTCAAAATAGAGATGAGCCATGTGCTCAGATTTACTTTTTCTCTCACATTCACATACAATATCTCTAAACATAGTCATAACTGGTACCAAACATAACTGGTTCTCTAACTCTTCTACAACTTACACATTATTCTACTACTCGATCTCTTTAGTGAAAAAATACCCAAACCTTAGATATCCGCATGCATCCCCCAATATCTTGCATGGAGTGTGGAAATCATAACAAACTTGCCAACTCATCCACAATCTCAACCATGAGTAGTCGAGTTGTTACAAAAATAGTTACAATGATTCCTGAAGAACTTTGCATATATGATCTACATGTATTCTCTTTGAGTCTTTGCATGCAGTACAAAATGGGTTGACACATGTAGTAAATCCTTGGTTGGCACAAACATTGAAACTTGGTGTCAGGAAGTGCATATTATTGAACGTGCGCACAACGTTTGATTGTGGCATGCTCACAGTATTCAAACTCGTAGGTACAAACAAAATCCCAACACTATTAGTTGGCTCATCCTCGATCCAATTCTGCTATTTCGTTGGTATCTCCTGGATGATGTTGCTAGATCCACTCCCTAGTATTAATCAAACATCTTTAGCAATTCCTATTGAGGTACAATTTTCCAATCTGGGTTGGCATTACAACCCTGCACAGGTTCTTAATTTTTTTGAAAATTCCATGTATGCTAGATGTGACAGTGACCTTCTATATTCAAAATCTCAACTTCTCTCTCATCGATATCTATCTAGACCATCTGAGGATAGATGTTTTTTAGCATATGGTCCAGAACCACTTGCACCATCTAGGCCAAGTACTTCTTGTTGAACTTGGAAATATCACCCCTGTGACCTCCAGGTCATTGGCTAGGGTGATCCTTCCATTAGCTATATTTGACCACCCCTAGGAAATATTCTATGTGTTCCTATCCATGTTTCAGTGCCACTTTTGTGACAACAATTTGTTGTTGCAACCCCCCTTCCTCTGAGTGGAGAGTGCACTTTATCTTCTCCTGAAGTTCTAAGTTTGGTTGTTGTAGGTATTGAACTCTCGCCTTTACTTTGCTAATTTATTTTGGTGCGGGGAGGTCTAGAATTCCTTGAACTATACTAGCCATTGCACATAAACCCTGTCAACTACATTGATCAATGCCTTGTGTGCAGTAATTTATGCTTTGTGGCATGATTTAATCTCATAGTGTGTAGCTTCGATCTCTTTGGGAGCCACTATCTCCTGGTTCTGCTTGATCTCTTTGATCATAGTGATGCAATGCAATTCTAACTTAGGTTTATGAAATTCCCTAAGTATATCTATATTTATCTCTTTTGGGGACTTTACTTTTCCCACTGGCACAATAGCCTTGTATTTGATGTACTACATTAGAGCTCCGTCCCTAAAGGTGGTCTCCAACTGCACAACCTTAGATGCCTCATTCGTGACTCTCTTCATAGATCATATATCTTCACACATAAACCAATGTTGTTATGCATCATTGTTGCTATTATGGTAGTTGTGGGAGGTATCAACCTCCATGTGTAACCTCTTACTAGAATAGAATATTCTGGAAACAAGAAAAACCCTAAACAGATGTGTGAGAACCCTAGAAGACAAGTCGGCTTAGTAAAAAAATCAATATTGAAGTATTATCCTCTATAAAGAGAAGTCTTCCTAGACAGTTGACAAGGAGCACTATAAATAGAGGGCACTTGAGCTCATTTGGAGACACACACACTCTCATTGAAGATAAGTGTTGTGCAACTCTAGAGGAGGAGTGTAACTCCAACAAATGCAGTTGGGAGTGGGTCGTGGTCTGTGGTTTGGGACTTTCTGTTTGGTGCGCTATCTTTGGAGAAAGGTGCACTCTCTCTTGGTTATCTATTGGGTCTAGTGTTTCTTCCAGAATTATTCTATCTGTCAAGGTTACAGTGCTCAACGATGGCTATGTGCCTATGGTTGGGTGAAAATATTGTGATATTTTCTATGGTTAAATGAGAACATATTAACAGGTTATGGGCCCACACCACCTTCAGGACAATCTAACTACTGGAAGGTAAAGTGGCATTTCTTTTTCAAGCTCGTTCTGGCACCAGTTGCAGCTACAACTAGGGTTTTTGATTTTACAGTTGCAACAAACCCTAACCTAACTCTTTGGGCACTTCAAGTGAGACGTTTGGAATCATTCCTAGACATTCTAGTGTGCCTTAGCCTAGCGCACCTCTTGGTACCTTCAGCTAGAAAAAACATCAAGGTTGAATTTTTGGTTCAGAGTCAAAGTTTGACTGGTCAAAGTCAAAGTCAAAGATAGTCATGATTTACTCCATGAAGATAGAAAACAAGCTAGAAGGAGCTTCAAACTTCATAGCATGGAAGACAAGGATTGACCTCATCCTTTCCAAGAATAATTTTCTAGATATCGTGAAGGGAAAGATCGTCGAACCACAGTTTGAAGCAAGAAAATAAAATGAACCTCAGAACGTTGCAACAATGGATAATTTCAAGGACAATGAAATCAATGCTATGAGTATCATTTTGGACTCTGTCAAAGATCACTTGATACCCTACATATCCAATCTTGACTCATCTAAGAAGATGTATGATGCCCTAACTAACCCTTTTGCAGTAAAAAATATTGGACATGTGATGAGTCTGAAGACTGAGCTTCATGACACAAATATGACTAAGGATGACATTGTAGCCTCATACTTTGTGAGGATTTATTAGTTGAGAGATCAACTACAATATATTGAAGAAGTTATTGCAAAAAATGAAATTGTGAATATAGCACTTAATGGTCTTTCTAGATCATGGGATGCATTTGTTGCAACCATGAATACAAGAAAGGAGTTTCCAATGCTGGAAGAACTTTGGACTTGTTGTGCACATTAATGGACAAGGATAAAATCAAAAGGAAGAGAATGCTCAATACTATGCAACAAAGTTCAAGAGACATGAAGGTAAGAAAATATTTGGTTCAAGAAATAAATTCAATCATAAGAGAGATATGCTAAAAGTACAATGTTTTGGTTTTCATGAATATGACCACTAAAAAAGGGATTGTCCTAAAATAACAAAGAAGAGAAAGGAAAGACACCATGCGTCGTCTTCCACTGATGAAGAAACTTCAAAGAAAGCCAAGAATGAAGAAACAAATTTATTCTACTACTCAACACTTACAGGATCCTTTGAAGATGACATGTGGTTGATCGATAGTGGAGATTCAAGACATATGACTGGTGATCGTGAAAATATCTCAAGCGTGAAGGAAAAGGAAATCTCTCATAAAGTGGAACTTGGAGACAATAACTCTTATGCAGTCAAGGTAATTGGAAGAGATTCTATCAAAATGGAATCATGTAACAATGTTCATCTTAGCAATGTTTTATATGTTCCTGGTTTGAAAAAGAATTTATTATCGATTTCTTGCTTGGAAGACAAAGGAGATAGAATAACCTTTTTCGATGGAAAATTTCTTGTATGGTATAAAGATTCAAAAATAGAATATGCTAGAGTTATTGGCATTCGTGAAGGAAGACTGTAAAATCTCCTAGGTCAGAATACTCAAGATCTTGTATGTGATGAACTCAATCCTAGTGAGTTATGGCAAAGAAGGTATGCTCGCCTTTATTGTCAAGAATTGTCATCTCTAAATTAGATGGTTGTAGGCATACCAGAGCTACAATTAGTAGAGGAAGGTATTTGCAAAGGATGTGCACTTGGGAAGAATATTAAGAAGCCATTCAAAAGCAGTGAGAATAGATCCAAGGGGATATTGGATCTGATACACTCAAATGTATGTGGTCCTATGATAGTGAAGTCTCTAGGAGGCTCTCCTTACTATGTGTTCATAGATGACTTCTCAAGAAATACTTGGATGTACGTAATAAAGACGAAAGATGAAGTATTTGGCAAGTTCCAAGAATTCAAATTTGAAGTGGAAAACTTGACAAACAAGAAGATCACGGCGATAAGAACTGATAATGGAGGAGAATACACCTCCAAGGAGATCGTTTCCTTTTGTAAATTAGTTGGGATTAGGAGGGAGTTAATTGCCCCACATAATCCTCAACAGAATGGTGTGGCAGAAAGAAAGAACTGTTTTGTTGAAGAATCGGTTAAGGAAATGATGAATGACCATAATCTATCCATGTTTCTATGGGGAGAAGCAACTATGACATTTGTATATATTCAGAATAGAAGTCCTCATTTTATATTGAAGAACATGACTCTAGAAGAATCCTTCTCCAGAAAAAAGTCAAGTGTGGAAAACTTAGGGATATTTGGTTGTCCTGTCTATATCCATGTTCCCAAGGACAAAAGGAAGAAGTTGGAACCTTCAGGAAATAAGGGTATATTCATTGGATATAGTGATACATCAAAATCTTACAGAATTTATGCCCTAGGTCAACATAAGATTTAAATAAGAAGGGACATAACTTTTGATGAGAATAATTCCTTCAAGAAATCTATAGAAGATCCCATAGACTCCAATGATGAAGAAGAATATGAATGCCCCAAGGAAGAAAGTACATGTTCACCAGAACATCCCAGTGAAGAACCATATCAACCACTTGAACCTATAGAACCAGTTGTTGTACCCAAGAACATAAAATGACCAACATGGCTAGAATCTACCTTACAGGAAGAAAGAATACATAAATCTCCCAGTGGCACCTTCAGAGAAAGAAAGAGGCCCAAAAGGTTTTCTAGTTATACGACACTCATGACAAGTATTATCAATACAAAACCTTCCACCTTTGAAGAAGCAGTCAAGAATAAATAATGGAAGGACGCTATGATAGAATAATATGAATCCATCATGAAAAACGATGTATGGGAAATTGTGCCTAGACTTGAAGGAAAGTCTGTAGTAACTTGAAAATGGGTTTACAATATAAATCATGCAGTAGATGGGAGTATCGATAAATACAAGGCAATATTTGTGGCTAGAGGGTTCTCCCAGTAGAAGGGAGAAGACTATGATGAGACATTTGCTCCAGTTTCCATATATACCTCTATTAGAGCCATCATATCTCTTGCAACATCCATGGGTTGGAGTTTACATTATATGGATGTAAAGACCACTTTTCTCAATGGAGTAATTGGGGAAGAAGTATACATAGAGAAACCTCAAGGTTTTGAGGTACACTAGAGAGAAACCCATGTATGCAGATTAAAGAAGGCCTTGTATGGACTCAAGCAAGTTCTAAGAGCTTGGTATGCATGAATTGACAGTTACTTGATGAGACTTGGATTTTCCAAGATCTATGCTGATCCAAACCTTTATTACAAGGTTGTGAATGATGCACCTATGATCCTACTACTATATCTTGATGATTTCTTTCTAACAGGTGCAAAGCCTCTCATTATTAAGTGTAAGAGGGAGTTAGCCTTTGAATTTGATATGAAGGATCTTGGTCTCATGCATTACTATTTGGGACTAGAAGTATGGCATAAGCGTAGTGAAATATTCTTATGGAAACGGGAGTATGTTGTAAAGATCCTTCAGAAGTTTGGGAAGATGGATTGCAAATCCATGGCAACTCCCATGGTGACAAATCTAAGGAAGTTGAGAGACTATGATTCTAATCCAGTAGATTTTTCCCTGTACCGACAGTTGATTGGCTCATTGATGTATTTGGTTAATACATGACCGTACATTTTCTTTGTTGTGAACATGTTAATCTAGTTCCAGGTGGAACCTAGACATGAGAATTGGATAGCTGCAAAGAACATTTTGAGATATATTCATGGGAGGCTAAATTATGGTTTGAGATATGTCTCAAACAATGACGTATATTTGCATGGATTTACCGATTCAAATTGGGAAGGGAGTGCAAATGACAGAAATAGTACTTTTGGTAAATGCTTCAGTTTTGGATCTACTATGATATCATGGGCTAGAAGGAAACAAAAGTCTATTGCACTCAACACTGTAGAAGCATAATATATTACAACTTGTGATGATTTTATGGAAGCATTATGGCTCCATAAGTTGGTTTCTGTACTATTTGATCAGGCATTGGATTTGACTGTGATATATTGTGATAATAAAAGCTATGTGAAGATTTTAGAGAACCACGTGTTCCATGACAGGTCGAAGAACATTGAGATCAAGTATTATTTTATCCGTGATAAAGTCCAAAAGGGAGAAGTGATTCTTCAATACATATCCATTGATGAGAAGACAACTGATATTTTAACAAACCCTCTGTCCAATATAAAGTTTTCATACTTGAGGGAAAAGTTGGGACTCGTGGAGATTTCTCCCTTAGTTGAAAGGGAGGAGATGACTTCCTCGGTTGGGAGGGAGTTCTGATATATGGCATCATAGATAGTCAGTGTGTCAGTGGCCATACATTTTCCAGGCAGAGAATGGTCCAGGTAGAACAAATTGATGGTGGAAAGACATTCTCCCTGTGGAGAATGGTCCAGGTTGACAGATTGCTGACGCTTCATGGACTGGTATTTTCCTAAGGCACAGATTGTGGCCCGATTAGGAAAATGGTCCATGAATGATATTCTCCTGAGGAATAGTTAATGGACTGATCAGGTTGAATAGTCCTCCCCCCAAGGACATGGCATCTCGATTAGGGTGGTTGATACGGGACCGATATTTTCTAAGGCACTTATGGGTATATATTGATCTCTATGGTACATATGGTGACCCGATTAGAAAATAGTCCAAGACTGACATTTCTGTAGGAATGGTATCTATAGCCCAAGGCATGGATTTCAACATCTGGGAGAGCTGACATTCTTCTAGGACATATGTCCAAATTATAATAATGCTCCTTGTATCCCACTACGGGGCATTCATCATCTGTTGGGACATTCATTCTTCTAAGATGTATGTCCAGGTTAGAAGAATGGTCCCTGTATCACTTTGTTGAGTGGGTGACTTATGCGAGACACTCTGTTGAGTGCGGTGAGTTCATGACATGACTTATTCAACACCATGCCCGATTACTCAGATGGATTATGGCCTCGATATGTTATGCATATGATGATATATTTTGATGCCAGGATGCTATTAGATGATACTGATAGTGATGATGATGCTTGTGACTTGATCTATGTGATCATGAGATAGCCTACGTGGCTATGATGATGCTACCTGTAGAATGGTCTTCTTGATACTATTACAGTTAATACCTCCCTATCTAGGAGGTAGTGGTGATATTATGGTAGTTTCGGGAGGTATCAACCTCCATGTGTAACCTCTGACTAGAATAGAATATTCTGGAAGCAAGAAAGCCCCTAAACAAATGTGTGAGAACCCTAGAAGACAAGTCGACTCAGTAAAAGAATTAATATTAAAGTATTATCCTCTAGAAAGAGAAGTCATCCTATACAATTGACAAGGAGCATTATAAATAGATGGCACTTGAGATCATTTGGAGACACACACACTCTCACTTAAGATAAGTGGTGCGCAAGTCTAGACGAGGAGTGCAACTGCAACAACTGTAGTTGGGAGCTAGTCTTGGTATGTGGTTTGGGAATTTCTTCTTGGTGCTCTATATTTGGAGAAAGGTGTGTTGTCTCTTGGTTATATGTTGGGACTAGTGCTCCTTCCATAATTATTCTATCTGTCAAGGTTACAGTGCTTTGGGGTGGTTGCGTGCCTATGGTTGGGTGACACTATTGTGATATTGTCTATGGTTAAATGAGCACATCTTAACAATCATCTCTTCCCATCTCATGAAATGTAGGAAGACTCAGAGTTAAGTTTGTATTCTCCATACTTGTTAGGAACCAAATATCAATATAGCATAGAAAAACCTCAGAATAAGTACCCAACGCCTTGAAAAAGAGAGAAATGAAGATGATAAGCCTCTTCTAGGGGGAAACCTCCTTATGCCCACATAAATGTTCAAATACAATATGATTCCAAATGAAAATGTCTCCTTGGTATATATAGGGGACTAGGAGGTATAATTTTTCTAGAGGCTTATTTGGTGTAGAAGTTCCCTTTTTTGGTGGCATGTTGGCCAAGTATCACTTTAAACCTTGATTTTGAGGTGGTTCTACTAGACAATCTTCCTTTTATTGTATCTCCAAAATTTCAGCCCTTCTGAGTATGAAATTTTATTTTTTGTAGGTCTCTTATATTTCTTCTCTGCAATGCCATAGGTCTTATCAAAATTGGATGTGCCAAGTGGAATTTACGGTAACTTCCCCACAACTTGTTGATTTTTTTCCTTTCCAGGAGATCTCACTTGTATAGCGTTCCCCGCACAAAATGATTAATTTAAAATTCTGAAACTCATACCAGAACTACTACGGTCTATCCACTATCCAATGCAACTGGTATCACTCAATTTTTATACTCTTGGAATAAGTTATGATTATTTTACCTGGAACACCTTCTTGAGACTAGTCAATAGGACTAGTTAGATACCCTATCTTCCACAGGGTGTATCTACAAATGTAAGATGAACCAGAAACTGAAATTGTTACCACAGATACCTTACTAATTTCTGTGAATATCCTCTAGATTTCAGGGTCTGAAACATTACATAAAAAGTTTTATAGCGAAAATTTCGCAATGACTCAATTCAGGATGATTCCATAACCCTATCTTAGAAAGGATGTATCTCCGAAAGTATAAGGCCTCAGGAGCTTAATTTTTAACACAACATACCTTGATCCATCTACTAAATATCCTCCAATCCTTTAATTTTGAATCGTTTTATAAAAAAAAGTTATAGCGAAAATTCCAAGGTTTCTTAGATGTAGCAACGAAACCCTGAGACCTTGAGCTCTGATACCATATGTTAGGAACCAAATATCAATATAGCATAAAAAACCTCAAAATAAGTACTCAACTCCTTGAAAAAGAGATAAATTCATATGATAAGCCTCTTCGAGGGGGAAACCTCCTTATGCCCACATAAATGTTCAAATACAAGATGATTCCAAATGAAAATGTCTCCTTGGTATATATAGGAGACTAAGAGGTATAATTACAACTAATGGACTAAAGCCGACATAAATAAAATAACATTACTAATGTAATATGACCCAATTAAGGGGTAATGAGCCACTATTTATGTCTTAACAATACTCAATCTATAACTATGTCTTCTTGACTAAATATTAGTTATTGTTGATATTGATACTCGTTGTTACAGGAAAATCCCCCTAGGACAGGTGAAATTCCTCTTGGATCTAGACCCGTATAACCAAGACAGAAAGGTGCTAACTTTAGTCACTGACATTCCTTTAAACCTAGCTAAACTAAGCTATAGAGAAGAGGAAGAAGATGTACCTTTTTACGATGTTTGTCCTTGCCTAGTCCAAGTTGAGCTTTGATCCCCAAGCTCTTCAACAAGTCCAGCAATCCAATCAAAGAAAAAGCATGCTTCCTATTCTACTATGATTAGTTTGAAACTAGATCTATCCATTAAACACAAGTTCATGTAGGCATACACAATCTTGAAAGAAACAGGCCAAGAACATGTATTAATGAGAACTCAATAGAGATACTTACATACCTTTGATGCAGATGCAACAACCTCACCAAGCTTTGCTTGTCCAACCCCTTTTCTCAAATAATCCATAATCAAAATGATGTTGCTTCACTGATTATCTTCCTTATGAGATCATAAGTTTGATGCCTCTAAACTTCCATCTCTTTCACCATGAGGAGGCCTCCTTATATAGGCTTTGAGAGGCCCAACCACCTTAGAGATTCTTAGGATAGGTTGAGGATCCTTCTCCATCAGTTGTGTATCTTCCCTAAGATCTAGCCTTAACCTCAAATTCGAATCCAACTAACTCCAGAGATGAGGGGGATTTTTGCCTAATTTTCCTCAACAACCCAAGATCTCCTCAAACAACCCATCACTCCCTCAGAGTGGAGCACAGAGTGTTTCAACACTCCCCGAAAGGATGGCAGGGAGAGTTGGCACTCCCTAAAATTGGGTAGGGGAGCACTGCCCAAAAACTCCTCAAAAAATCCCAATGCTCCCCCAAAAGGGTGCACAGAGTGCTGGAATGCTCCCCAAAATAAGGTCAAGGAGTGTTGGCACTCCCTGATAGTGGGTAGTGGAGCGATGGCCTTCAAAATTCATTTTTAAGTGGTTTTTTTCATGGAAAAATCTTTGTACTCTTCATCAAATGATTTCTCTTTCTTAAACTGGTCTTTGAAGTGTCCTTGTGATGTTGTTTGAGACATGACATGGCAAGATGACTGTAAGATGTCTATGACACTTGTGACACTTATGGATAAAATGAGGCACTTGTAATGCTTGTAATGATGACAATAGGTCATCATTGAAATGAGTAATTTTGATGTGTAACAGATTGCCCCCCAAAGTGCGAAGTTAGAAGACGTGATGACTAAAGTACTTTGTAGACTTTTTTGAGCAAGTGTATGGACTCGGAGAACCTGGTAGAACCTGCACACAACCATCAAACAAATATTATGATATGTTTCAAACCCAAGGAAAACATACCTATGCTTGGGTGATAAAGACTTGCAAGGTATGACCGCCATAAAATACACTGCAGATCCATAATTGTATTAACAAAAAGGTATAGCCACCCAAGATACAAAGTGGATCTATGTGACAATATATGTGTCAATGTTCAAGAGAAACTTTGTCACAACCTGGGAAAAGTACATATTAGAGTGATCACTCAACCCAGGGTCTTCTTACCGATCCCGATGCAGTACAAATCTAACCATGTGAATAGATGTCCTGATGTCGAACATGGCATAAACCACTTGATTATCGGTCAATGAGGTAAATTGTTAACAAGTGTGAGGGAAATCACCATTGATGTCAATTATTCCCAAGGTACCCTAGTAAATTCTAGTGAATATGAATAGATGAGCTGAAGTTGAACATCTGCAGAATCAACTAATCAGAGTTCAATGATGTAAACCCACTGTCGGACACGAGGAGGCCTGCCATTGAGGCATGCAGGTCCTAAGGTACTAACTGGTTTCTAAGTCTAGTTCCCAGATAATGTGATGAAGTTGACAGGAACATACTCGTTGAAGGAGGGCCTTGATGTATCCCCCATCAACGACACAAAACAGACACATAGGTATTGAAACATGAAATTTGTGATGGTTGACTCTCGAGGAAGATACTTCCCTTGAACATTGAGGCACAACAGCAGAAACATGACATGGACCAAAACATGATGATGCAATGGATACTGTGACTTTCTTCGGGTGACCCAAAGGAGTAATAAAACTCATAGGATTGGTTTAGTGCATAGGTTCAGTAGATTAAAATGCGTGCAAAGACAAAGTGTTGTGTTCAAGGGTGACTGTAAGAGTGGTTGGTGATGTTCTCAAAAACTGCTTGGCTTGCTTCCTTCAATTTTTTCCCCCATCTAGATAGATGAGTACCTATTTTTAATTTAATGAGATGAGGAGGATAACACATGCTCGATATAACTCACCTTCGGTACGTCCCTCTTCCTTTGTTTAACGAACTGGAAGAAGTAAGGGTTCGGTCGTGTATGGGCCCTTCAATGTATGATTTTTTTAACGAGTCCAGAGAAGGTAAACTCGGTGGTTTTTCATATTTAGAGAGTTTGAAAAAAACTTAAAGACGACTCCAAGATTGTCCTTTTTCGTAATGTTAGTGTTGCAAGTCCGAAAAAGAGATAAACTACCACTAGAAAGATGCCCTTTCAAACCTTTTAACGAGTGTGAAAGGAAGCAAGATCACTCAACAATCTTTTCATGTTTAGAGAGTCTGAAAAAGAGCTTAAAGGAGACTCCAATGGGTTCCTTTTTCATATAACCATGCGAGTCTGAAAAAGAGATAAAAGTTTACTTGGTTGCGTTCTCATGTTTTTTCGAGCGTGAGAAGGAACTAAGACCATGCTTGGTATTGGTTTCATTTTTACACAAGCTTGAAACAAAATTAAACTATGCTTTTAAATTCCCAACATAATTTCCAAAGGTAGGGATACCCATGTATGGTTGGTAGTCTGCCCCCAGCTTGAAAATCTAGCGGATTAACTCCAGAATGATAATCAAAGGCTGGAGACATGCCCCCAAGCTTCAATTCATTCATCGACTTTGAGGTTGTCACCAATTTCTGTACTAGATGGAGAAAAAGGATACAGGTGGATGAAATGAAGGTTTAAATATGAGACCTATTGAAAGACTCAACTTGGTATGAGAGGTGAATGTTTCATTTTTTAATGAACTCGATACATGAAAATAACCATGCTCAGGGCTCTGGGTTGAATCCCCAGATTTCTATTTCATTTTTTTACCGAGATTTCTATAGAGAGGAAAACTATGCTCAAGACCTCTATTTCATTTTTTAATGAGCTTGTCACAGAGAAGAAAAACCATTCTCGCAGCTTATGTTTCATTTTTTAACAAGCTTTCCACAGAGAGGAAAACTATGTTCATGTCCTCTGTTTCACTTTTTAATGAGCTTTCCACAAAGAAGAAAAATTATGCTCGTGGACTCTTCTTGATCATGGCTTCCAAGAGGATAAATCTTTGGAAGGAAACCATGTCAAGGGACAAAAATTGGTCATGGCTCCCAAGAGATATTCACTGGATGGAAGAACAATGCTCTGGAAGGAACACATGTCGAGGGTCGTGACAGGGGTAAGGAGATCAGGCTCCAATAGCCCTACCGAAGAGATCACCAATTCAACTACTGGATCTAAGTCATCTTCATCGGTAGCTGAAGGCATGGGAGATAACGCCACAGAATTTACATGTGGCATGGGTGATACCGAATGCATATAAGACTCGTTTAGGGAGGTCATTGGGTAGATGGTCAAGTCAGGGCCAATAAACGAAAGTTGATCAATAGTCACCATTATTCCATCGCGAGGGAAAGATATCAAAAGAAAAAAATTGGACACAATAACTTTGATGGAATATACATAATCTTGCCCAAGGAGTAAATCGAAATCCAAGGGGTCTTGGACTACCATAACATCAATAAAGATAGTTTTCCCTCCCAAAGTTATGGGAAACTCAGGAAGGATCCCTAAAGGGTGACTGGTTCTTCTGTTAAAAGCGAACAGAGTCTAGGTAACCGGAACAAGCTTAGGATAACCCAAAGCTTGCCAAGCAATAGAGGACAAAATACTAACGGACAAACCTTCATCTATCAGCGCATGAGGAGTGTCCCGAACACAAACCTGTACTGTAATCTTGAAAGGAATGTGAGAGGGAAGACGAGGTCCATTTATCACACCCCAATAAAAAAGGATGGCCTCATTACTTGGAGGGGGTTTCACAGGAGAAGGAGGAATGCTCCCTAGTACGGTAGATTCTGTATCAACGAGAAAAAAGTGGGAAGAATCGGGTTTACTCTCTAGCGGGAGATTAGGATCGATTGGTAACGACATCAAATCGACCACTTAGGTTTCATTCTCCAAGTGGAGAATGGGGTCCACAGGTGGAAACACATCAACTGCTTGGGTTGCACTCTCTAACCGGAGAACGAGATCGATTGAAAATGGGATCGGATCAACCAATTTGTCAACTGGTTCAACTAAGGACGTGACTAGATTGACGACATGATCAATCGGACTAACCGACGAAGGGATCAAAGAAACCACTTTGGCACTCATCAGAGGAGGAGTGGGATTGACCACGTTGGCACTCTTCAGATGAAGGGTGGGACTGACCAATGATGAGACTAGATCAGTCGCTTCGGTTTCACTTTTCAGATAAAACGTGGGGCTGATCGATGACAGAACTAGATCATCTACTTTGGTTAGTGGTTCTGCTATCTCCTCAAATAAATTGATGGATATTTTTCTTTTTAGGTGATAGATTGTGGTCCAAAAAATTTATTTCTAAATTTCTTTAGGTATGTTAGAGAGTCTATTTTCTGTAAATAAACTTGGAAAGAACCTTTGATTTGGTTTTGTCAAGCAAAAGAAAGAATCTCAGGTTTCGGTGGTTTAGGCGAGCCTGAAAAGTGCTCATTAACCACCGAAAACCTTCGTTCTCGATGGTTAAGGGGGAAAGAAAAAACCCAGTTAACCATCGAAAAGATTTCCACGGGAAAAATGAAAAGCCCATGCTTTCGCATGAGCTAGCTGTCAATTGGCGTAATCATGAAGACATAATCACCGAAAAGTCCATGGAGGTGGTAAGGTATGCACGATATTATTGCATCTATTCGAAGTTTGATACCCTGTTGTCCTTTTTTAACTACATTTGTCATTTCAAAATTAAGGCTCGGCAGAGACACAAAAACTCATGTGTGATTACCGACTAACAGAAATGATTAGTTGCATAGCCCTCTACTATCTCCAGTCACGAGGAAACAGACCCATTATGATCTCGATTAATCTCTGTTTTGATTCCATTAATTATCAATTCGAATCCGAGAGTCATTGTGACAGTCTTGAGCCCGTGATTTCATCAAGTAAACGCATATTCAGAGACCATAATCCCATTTTTTGTGGTGATTGTCGAGTGGAGTTCAAGTTCAGCAGATCATTATCGAGCCAATTGTCATACCAATCAAGCCAAGTCGAGTCATTAGGTAGTTCAAATCCCATATTGTTTCAATTTAATTTTACATCTCACTAAAACTCAAAATTTTCGGCTTGTATTCAGTCAGTCTGTTGTTTAGATTCGGTTAGTGATTGAGCTATGCAATTAGAACTCTGAGTCACCCTGTCTCATTTGTTTTACTCTAAGTCATACTCCTTGTCACCCTAAATCATAGATTATTTTTCCCCCTGGCACGAAGATTTTCCTAAGTCACAGGTATAGGTTAGCAATTACTAAATGCCGAAAGCAGGGCCAGTTCTAAGGGATGAATTGGATGGAGTTTGGTACCTTGAGGCTCACCCTAAGGTGGTTGAGTTCTTCAAGCAACCAGGAGTCTATGCATATTGTGAAAAACTGGCAGAGTTCCACCAATAGGTGTCTGAATCCTTTGCTATCTCGTATGATGGAAGAGCAGCAACAGTGGGAAAAGAGGAGTTTGTGGTCGATGAGGCATCCATAGCTGAGTTCACTGGTCTCCCTAGAATAGGGGATTGCTGGTTCAAATCAACTTTGCCTTCAAACATTGAATTTAGATCCTACCTATAACCTTTGCACAAGGATCTTATATGGAAAAAAGACATACCAATGTCTTATCTGGAACCTAAGTGGAAATCTCTCCTGAAGGTAATCTTTGTCTATATCACCTATGAAGGTAGATACAAGAGAGTCATGTTTTATCACTTCAAGTTATTGAATCATTTTACAGGCAGGTCTCCCATCAATTTGCCCTTCTACCTACACAAATCTCTCTCCAAAATGGCCATACAAGTCAAGGAAAAGCCTACCAAAGTGGTCAGTAGATTGTCACACCAGGGTTTGATTACACTTATTATTAAAGAGTCGTTGAAGAAGAAACAAGTAGATTGGAACTAGTTCCTATTTTGGAATGAGTTCCAAACCAATTTTCAACAGGATGAAAAGAGGAAGAAGTCCATTGCTAAGAAGTCTCTCATACCTAAGAGTAGTCTAAGAAAGAGGAAGGCTATCTCACCACCAAGAGAGTCGACATAATCATCCTTTGTTAAAAGAAAAAGAACCAAAAGAAAGTTACAGTTTGAGGGTGAGCAGACCAAGGACCTTGCTGAAGGAGATAACCCTTTAAACTTACCATACAGTGACTCAGAGCCAGAACAAGAGTTAGCAGAGACATAAGGTGATGAATAGGCTGAGCAAGTTGCAGAAGATTATCCCAACTTTCCCTCACCAACTCCTCCAGAGGAACACAGTCAACCATTAGCAAAAGCTTCTTCAAGCAAGCCTAAAGCATCTAAGGCTCAGAAAATCAATAAACTCCTGAAACAAGTCTATGAGATGGAAGTCTTAGAAAGAGTTATTAAAAAGGAAAATACATACTTGACTGAAATAAATGCATAACTTTTCAACATGAACCAAAGTCTCAAGTAAAAGCATGATAAAATTAAGGACAGGAATAGGGTGCTGATAAGGGAGAACATGAAGCTGTACAGGCAACTTAGACTTCTGAGGATGAAATTAAAAGATTCTCAACCTCCAACATAGGAGCAAACATGTTTGGAAACTCTAGCCGGGTTAGCTACAACAATGGTAGATATACCACAGTCTTCCACACAACAATTTGAATTTCACAGATCTGCATGAGGAAGAGCTGCATCATCCAAAAGACCTTGAACACTTAGCAAACCATCAAGGTAATCATTTTTGCAAATTTTGAAGTTTTGACAAAGATAAGTTTTTGGTGGTTTAGGCGAACAGGACGACTGTTCATTAACCACCGAAAGTAGAGCTTTCGGTATTTAATACACCCAGAAGTCCTCTGTGTTAACCACTGAAACCTGTAACTGGATAGGGGAAGCTAAATTTTGCACAGATCGAGGTTTTTTCGATCCAAATCATTTGAAAACACTCATGATGGATAGATGATGAATTATATATTTAGTTTCAAGATCCATTTTTGGTGCATAAGGATTAGAAAAGGTAGCCAAGTTGGTTTTGGTACCTATTTTGGTGGAAACAAATTGGGATTTTTTGCACATCTCAGCAAATTCGAATTTTATCTCTTGGAAGAGTCATCAATCAGCCTTGGAAGGCTATTCTGCACTGTACAAGGACTCTACAAGATATGAAGACCATGAAATGTGGGATTGACATCATTTTGAGGATCATTCCTTATCTTTTGCAAGTTAGTTTTGACTTTCTATTTTAGGCATATCTGATCCATTAATTTAGGATCTAGATACTGTGTTGTAAAGGCTACAAAGATGAAAAATGAAGATGAACACGGGGTTCGATTTTGAGTTCTATTTTACTGTTTTGTATGAAAGACACTTTCTTCAATATATCAGCTTGCAAGCTTCTTTCATTTGTTACTGTCAGACCTTCTTTCATCTTTGTCTATGCATATGAGTGGAATTCGTTCTTTTGTCTCTGTTTAATGATCCTATGGTAACTGTCATCTTACTTTTGATTTTTAAGCAAGAATCATAAACATCTTTGGATAATTTGTTGACCCATCATATATATGGTTTATGTATGTTTTGGTTACCTGATTAGTTTTCTTATCCATTTGTTATACAAACCTATTTGACAATAGCTCTTGAAGGCCTTGTGTTGCATGAATATAGTTAGACTGTCTTGAGAATACAATCCAGAGGTTAAGATATTCATCTTGATCCAAACCCACACCTATTATTGAGAAAATAGTTTCCAAAAAGATTAAGTTACCAGGCATCTCTGACTTAAAGCCTAGGAGAGTTTCCTAGAGTGATAACAAATTGGCATCGTTGCCGGGGAGAGGAGATCGAATCTCAGCTTCCTTGGGAGACGACATAGATCTAGCTTTGATGATAGACAAAGCTTGGAAATCATTTGGGTTGTAATCATATATCTGGCGACTCCATTGAAACGAAGTGGCTCTGAAAAGAGCTCACACCAGGGCGAACCAAGAAGGCCGACTGGCAGCACCAGTTCCTGACCCTGAGAAGATCATCAGTAGGGGAAAGGCTTTACAAAGACAGGCTTCCAGATCTGCAAAGACATCAAATCCAGGTATTCAAATCAACACTTCTTATTTCATATCTAAAAGGCCTCTAGTTGAATCCCCTACTGCTGAAACTCATAGTTCTCAGGAAATTGAAATTGTATATGAAAAATTGAAGGTTGAGGAGCCTTCAGTTTCCTCTAATGTTACAGACTCTGTTTTTGAGCATGATATTACATCCAACCTTAAAGAGGTAATTACAGGGTCCCCTCAGCAAAAAGAAACCTCTTCTTCTTCTTCTTTGAATTCCTCACCCACAAAGCCTATAGAGGGTGTTTTCTATACTCATACTAATCTGCCTGTTCTCGAAGATATTTTACATGATCTGTCCTCTAAGGGAGAAGAAAGCTTAGCCTTATTGCTTGGTCAGTTTTACAAGGCCTCTTATTTCCCACCCATTTCTGAAAATTTTGCTCAAAGTGAAGTGAGACAACCGTTTTATTTAAACTCAACCATCCCATCTCAACCTTCATCTCCTGAAAATTCTTCTTCTGTATCAACCCCCAAGATTTCCATGGTTGTCCCTTTAACCAATATGGAACAGATTTTAGCAAATAGGTATGCTCCACTTGTCTTTCCCAATCCCTTATCTGCCATGCCAACCAAAGATTATCAGAAATATATTCCAAAGTTTACCGGAGCTGGGGATTATACTGTCGAAGAACATATAGAATCTTTTTATGCTTATGCTGAAAATATTAACATTTCAGAAGAAGATGTGTGGACCAGAGTTTTTGTGTAGAGTTTGGGTGGTCAAGCTCGGAAGTGTTTCAAAGAGCTACTGGCAAATTTAGTGACAGGTATTGAGAAACTAGATGAGGTGTTCTTAAAACACTGGGGAGAAAGAAGACATCTTCTATATTACATTTCTGAATTCGGAAACTTAAGAAGAGAAGATGGGGAGTCGGTCTCAGACTTCATCAAAAGATTTAATAGAATGTTTGGCAAGATCCCTGCAGAGATCAAGCCAAGTGATGCATCAACAAAGATCACATTTTCTGCTGCTTTTGATCCAGATTATTGTCTAATCCTTAGAGAAAGAAGATCAACCACACTTGCTTTAATGCAAGATGCTGCTCTCGAAGTCGAATCAAATATTATGGCATCTCAGAAACTCAAAGGAAAAGTTGAGAGAAAGAAGTTTTCTGTTGAGCCCCCTTCTTCTTCTAATAGAAAAATGGAAAATATAGCCAAGATGTTGGACAACTTGACATCTGAAATGTCAAAATTGAAGATTCAGAATCAGCAACCAGCAAGGACAAAAGATCCAAATGCTTTTGTCCCTAGAAATCCAAATGATTTCCCTTACAGAAAGAACAATCAACAAGTCTAGATCCTTCAGAGAGACAAGAATGCAGCTGATGATCAGAGAATCAGACCTCCTTTCCAAAATGCAATGCTAGAAGAGGAACAACAGATATCTCATGATGAAGTTGAAGAAGCAGATGACATAAATTGTTTTGGTGAGAAAAATGATTCCTCCTTTTTTACACAAGTAGACTATGAAGAAGCCTAGATGGATCAGGAGATTCATGAGGCAAGTATTGAAGAATCTGTCTATCAGACAGATGATCAGCAAGGTTACAATTTAAGATAAAAAAAAATGATGCCCCTAAACCATTGCTCGTTGCTCCTGTGAAGAAGAAAGAAGATATTGCCAAGCAACCTGCTGCTCTTGTGAAGCAGATCCCTATTTCTACACAACGATAGAAGCAATCTTAGCCCCAAGTCAAGGAGAAATCTATCCTCAGAGCTCCTTCTAATGAGGTAAAAAGTTCTGACAAATCATCATACTCTTTCAATTTCGAATCAGAAATTTAGAAAGTAAAAATACCTATGCCATTGACCGAGCTTATGAAGAATGAAATTTTCAAGTCTGCCATCTTGAAGTCCCTTGAGCCAAAGACCTCTTCATCTGCTGATTTTGTAAACTTACAAGATGACAAGCCAACAGTAAATATAGGGCCTATGATACAAGATCGAGACGATTCTTGTCCACCTTTCTATATATCCCTAAATGTTCATGATAAGATCCTTCATAATTTCTTGCTTGATTTAGGAGCATCACATAACCTTATGCCCGAAGCAATGATGGACAAGCTTGGGCTTGAGGTCACCAAACCATATCATGATCTCTTCTCTTTTGACTCTAGGAAAGTTATATTCCTTGGCCTCATAAAAGACCTTGTTATAAACCTTGCCCAATTGCCAATGAGAAGCATGGTAATGGATGTGGTGGTTGCTAATATCCCACCCAAGTTCGGACTCCTCTTGTCACGTCCATGGAGCAAAAGGTTAGGGGGTACCTTGCAGATGGATATTTCGTATGCTACGATCCCGGTGTTTGGAGGAGAGCTAAAAATACTTTACAGAGAGAATCAACTTGCCTACATCATCAGTGATGCAAAACAATCTGTAAATCATCCTATTTATGCTTTAGACACAGACTTTGGCTCATGCATTCTTCAAATAGATGATTCTCAAATAGCTCCTTTGCAGCTTGTGAAGCCCACTGAACAACAAACTGATGATAAGGGTGTTCTAGTTTGGACCATGTATTTTGATGGTGCCAGTACCAAAGATTTAGCAGGTGCATGGGTAGTTTTGATTTCTTCTTTGGAAAAGGCTATGCATTTGTCTTTTAAGATTTATTTCAAAACTACTAACAATATAATAGAGTATGAGGCTTTGATATTGGGATTAAACACATCCAAGGAGATGGGGATTAAAGGATTAAAGGTGTTCAAAGATGCAGATCTCATCATACAACAAGTAAACAGTACTTTCCAAGCAAAGCATGTCAGATTGAAATCCTACAGGGATGAGGTATGGAAAATTAGAGATTCTTTTTCCATTTTTGACATTTCTTATATACCCAGAAATATGAATCATATTGCGGACTCCCTTGCTGTTTCAGCCAATATGTTTATTCCTCCCATACCTCCTAGTCTCAATTATGAAATCCAAGTCAAATACAGACCATCTTTGCCCGACAATATTAAATACTGGAAAGTTTTTGAAGATGATGATGAACTTAATAGATTTCTCCAGGTGGTAGATGAATTTTCTGATATGCATGTTGACCAGCAAAATCTAAATGTAGAGGAATCCCAGAAGCCTAAGCTAAAACAAAAATTGGGTTAGCATGATATTGTTCAACTGCCTAACAATTATATACCTCGGGGTTTGGTACCACTTGAAAAGCTATTTGATCATAACGATGTCCCCTAAAAGCCAGATAAGAAGGAGAAAGAGCCTGTTGTTCATGAGCATAACATAGGAAGCGAAAGCCAACCTAAATTCATAAATCTGTCCTCTGAATTGATTGCTGATCAGAGGTCCGAATATTGTAACATTTTGAAAGAATTTTCTGATGTTTTCGCTTGGAAATATAGTGATCTGAAAACTTATGACCCTAAGATCATTCAACATAAGATCCCACTTCAAAAGACACCATCGCTTTCAAACAAAATCTCATACCTATCAGTCCTCTTCTTTTGCCTGTAATTGAAAGAGAAATAAAAAGGCTTCTTGATGCTAAGATCATAATCCCTTTAAGATACTCTAAATGGATTGCAAATCTAGTAATAGTGAGAAAGAAAATGGTGAGGTCAGGTTATGTGTGGACTTTAGAAACCTAAACATATGCTCTAAGAAAGATAACTATCCCCTACCTAAGATGGAACATTTGCTGCAAAGAATTTTAGGGGCTACTGTTATGTCTTTCCTAGATGGTTTTTCTGGCTATAACCAGATTTATGTCCATCCTGATGACCAAGAGAAGACTGCATTTACTACTCCTTGGGGTACCTTTATGTACGCCAAAATGCCATTCGGATTAATGAATGTCGGGGCCACATTTCAAAGGGCCATGGACATAGCTTTTGTGGGTGAGAAGGAAAAGTTTGTCCTCATCTATATTGATCACATCATAGTTTATTCCAACAGTCATGAAGAGCACCTAAAGCATTTAAAAAAGAGTTTTTTTGAAGTGTAGGAAGTTCGGAATTTCATTGAATCCCAAAAAGTCCCATTTTGCTCTCAGGAAAGGCAAGCTGCTAGGCCACATTGTCTCAGCAGAAGGCGTGAAAATTGATCCAGCTCGGGTGGAAGCAATTCAGAGGCTGTCCTTACCAAGGTCGAAAAAGGATATTCAATCGTTGCTCAGTAAGATTAATTTTGTTAGAAGATTTGTTCCAAATTTTGCCGAGCTAGTAAAACACATAACATGTATGTTGAAAAAGGGGTCTGAGATAAAATGGACAAACAACGCAAGGAATTCATTTCAGGATATCAAACAGGCTATCATGGAATCCCCAACTCTAGTCAGTCTAGATTACAGCAAGAGTTTATACATTTTTTTCTTCGCTTCTTATGACACAATGGCAACAGTCTTGCTACAGAAAGATGATGACAGTATGGATCACCCAGTTGCCTTCTTTAGCAAAACACTCAGAGACGCTGAACTAAGGTATGATCCTATTGAAAAACAATCCTATGCTCTCATAAAATCTTTAAAAGCTTTCAGAATTTATATCCTCCACTCAAAGGTCATTGCAGATGTTCCTTCACCCTCCGTGAAAGATGTTTTGACTCAGCTTGATATTGATGGAAAGAGAGCTAAATGGATCACAAAGTTAATTGAGTTTGACATTGAAGTGAAGCCCACCAAATTGGTAAAAGGCCAAGGCCTTGCTAAGCTTTTAAAGGAGGAAAACCATGAGTTGCTGGACATAAATTTCATAGGGGAAAATTCAACAAGTTTGCAGATGGAGGTGGCAGCAGAAGGACAACATAACAATCAACAGGTGGCGGAGCATTTGTCTTCTTGTGAATGGTACTCTGGTATTATACATTTTTTACAAAATTTATAGGTTCCTCCTGAACTCAGCATAACTCAAGCCCGAGTCCTTAAGCTCAGAGCCATCAAATTTTGCATTTACAATAATCTGTTATATTGGAAAGACCCTGCTGGTTTACTACTTAGATGTTTAGACAAATAAGAGTCAGTGGAAGTTATACATCAGTTTCATTCAAGTCTTTTTGGAGGTCATCATTACTGGAAGACCAAAGTTCATAAAATTCTAAGGGTTGGGTACTATTGGCCTTTTCTTTTCTCAGATGTGTGTGCCTTCGTCAAAGCTTGTGATAAATGTGATAGATTCACAGGAAAATAACAGCTAAAATCTATGCCCCTAAGACCTATAGTAGTGAATGGCCCTTTTCAGCAGTGGGGTTTAGATTTTATAGGCGAGATAAATCCTTCATCTAGTGGTAAACATAAGTGGATCTTAGTAGCCACAGATTATTTTACAAAATGGATAGAGGCAGTTCCCACCAGGAATGCCACTCACCATGTTGTCATGAAATTTCTTTATGAAAACATCTTGAGCAGATTTGGTTGCCCCAAAAGGCTGGTAATAGATAATGCAATAGCTTTCAAAGCCAATGCATTGGTCGACATGTGTGAATCAATGGGAATCCAATTGGTACATTCAACCCCCTACTACCCTCAAGGTAATGGCCTGGCCGAATCATCCAATAAGAGCTTAATCAGAATCATCAGAAAACTGTTAGAGGAGAACAAAAAGAATTGGGATTCTAAACTAAAATTTGCTCTGTGGGAAGACAAAGTAACTATCAAAAAGTCCATAGGAACTTCTCCATTCAAATTGGTCTATGGGACTGATGCCATTTTTCCTGTTCAGTTAATTTTACCAGTGGCTAGATTTTTTCAAGACGAGCAAACTGAGTCAAATGATATGGTAAGAAGAATGCTTGATTTGGTAGAACTACAACAGGTCCGCGAATAGTTAGTGGATAGATCAGAGGCTCATCAAAAGAGGATCAAAGACACTTTTGACAAGAAGGCAAAGGTGGATAATTTTCAGGTTGGTGACTGGGTTCTGAAATGGGACGACCTCAGACAGGATAAAGGCAAACAGAACAAGTTCGATTCTTTGTGGACCGGCCCTTTCATGATAACTCAAGTACAACACAACAACACATTCATTCTGAAAATTCTGGGAGGTGAAGAAATGTTCGGTGGCCCAGTCAATGGGCAATTTCTGAAACTCTATTTTGTATAAGGCTGTGAAGCCTTGTCATTGTAATTTTATTTTAGGTCTTTATTTTTACAGAATAACTCCATGCCCAATGGAAACACTAGCAGACAGTTTTAAGTTTTCTTTTTTCAAGAAAGGCATTGGTTCTGTGGTTCTTGAAACCTCACAGGGAGGCGTTCATCCCCAATAGGAGCCGGTGTTATCTCCTCAAATAAATTGATGGAGATTTTTCTTTTTAGGTGATAGATTGTGGTCCAAAAAATTTATTTCTAAATTTATTTAGGTATGTTAGAGAGTCTATTTTCTGTAAATAAACTTGGAAAGAACTTTTGATTTGGTTTTGTCAAGCAAAAGAAATAATCTCAGGTTTAGGTGGTTTAGGCGAGTCTGAAAAGCGCTCATTAACCACCGAAAACCTTCGTTCTCGGTAGTTAAGGGGGAAAGAAAAAACCCAGTTAACCACCGAAAAGATTTCCACGGGAAAAATGAAAAGCTCGTGCTTTCGCACGAGCTAGCTGTCAATTGGAGTAATCATGAAGACATAACCGCCGAAAATTCCATGGAGGTGGTAAGGTATGCATGATATTATTGCATCTATCTAAAGATTGATACCATGTTGTCCTTTTTTAACTACATTTGTCATTTCAAAATTAAGGCTCGGCAGAGACACAAAAACTCATGTGTGATTCCCGACTAACATAAATGATTAGCCGCATATCCCCCCACTATCTCCAGTCATGAGGACACAGACCCATTATGACCCCAATTAATCTATGTTTTGATTTCATTAATTATCAATTCGAATCCGAGAGTCATTGTGACAGTCTTGAGCCTGTGATTTCATCAAGTAAACGCATATTCAAATACCATAATCCCGATTTTTGTGGTGATTGCCGAGTGGAGTTCAAGTTCAGCAGATCGTTATCGAGCCAATTGTCATACCAATCAAGCTAAGTCGATTCATCAGGTAGTTCGAATCCCATACTGTTTCAATTTAATTTTACATCTCACCGAAACTCGAAATTTTTGGCTTGTATTCAGTCAGTCTATTGTTTAGATTCAGTTAGTGATTGAGCTATGCAATCAGAACTTTGAGTCACTCTGTCTCATTTGTTTTACTCTAAGTCATGCTCCCTGTCACCCTAAATCATAGATTCTTTGTTCCCTTGGCACGAATATTTTCCTAAGTCATAGGTACAGGTCAACAATTACTAAATGCCGAAAGCACGACCAGTTCTAAGGGCTGAATTGGATGGAGTTTGGTACCTTGAGGCTCACCTTGAGGTGGTTGAGTTCTTCAAGCAAGCAGGAGTCTATGCATACTATGAAAAACTGGCAGAGTTCCACCAATAGGTGTCTGAATCCTTTGCTATCTCGTATGATGGAAGAGCAGCAACAGTGGGAAAATAGGAGTTTGTGGTCGATGAGGCAGCCATAGCTGAGTTCACTGGTATCCCTAGAACAGGGGATTGTTGGTTCAAATCAACTTTGTCTTCAAACATTGAATTTAGATCCTACCTACAGCCTTTGCACAAGGATCTTATATGGAAAAAAGACATACCAATGTCTTATCTGGAACCTAAGTGGCAATCTCTCCTGAAGGCAATCTTTGTCTATATAACCTATGAAGGTAGATACAACAGAGTCATGTTTTATCACTTCAAGTTATTGAATCATTTTACAGGAAGGTCTCCCATCAATTTTCCCTTCTACCTACACAAAGCTCTCACCAAAATGGCCAGACAATTCAAGGCAAAGCCTACCAAAGTTGCCAGTAGATTGTCACACCAGGGTTTGATTACACTTATTATTAAAGAGTCATTGAAGAAGAAACAAGTAGACTGGAACTACTTCCTATTGTGGAATGAGTTCCAAACCAATTTTCAACAGGATGAAAAGGGGAAGAAGTCCATTGCTAAGAATTCTCTCACACCTAAGAGTAGTCTAAGAAAGAGGAAGGCTATCTCACCACCAAGAGAGCCGACATAATCATCCTTTGTTAAAAGAAAAAGAACCAAAAGAAAGTTATAGTTTGAGGGTGGGCAGAACAAGGACCTTGTTGAAGGAGATAACCCTTTAAACTTACCATACAGTGACTCAGAGCCATAATAGGAGTTAGCAGAGACATAAGGTGATGAACAGGCTGAGCAAGTTGCAGAAGATTATCCCAACTTTCCCTCACCAACTCCTTCAGAGGAACATAGTCAACCATTAGCAAAAGCTTCTTCAAGCAAGCCTAAAGCATCTAAGGCTCAAAAAATCAATAAAATCCTGAAACAAGTCTATGAGATGGAAGTCTTAGAAAGAGTTATTAAAAAGGAAAATACATAATTGACTGAAAGAAATGCAGAACTTTTCAACATGAACCAAAGTCTCAAGGAAAAGCATGATAAAATTAAGGACAAGAACATGGTGCTGATAAGGGAGAACATGAAGCTGCACAGGCAGCTTAGACTTCTAAGGCTGAAATTAAAAGATTCTCAACCTCCAACACAGGAGAAAACAGGTTTGGAAACTCTAGCCGAGTTAGCTACAACAATGGTAGATATACCACAGTCTTCCACACAGCAAGTTGAATTTCACAGATCTACACGAGGAAGAGCTGCATCATCCAAAAGACCTTGAACACTCAACAAAGCATCAAGGTAATCATTTTTGCAAATTTTGAAGTTTTGACAAAGCTAAATTTTTGGTGGTTTAGGTGATAGGATGACTGTTCATTAACCACCGAAAGCAGGGCTTTCGGTAGTTAAAACACCCAGAAGTCCTCTGTGTTAACCACTGAAACCTGTAACTGGATAGAGGAAGCTAAATTTTGCACAGATCGAGGTTTTTTCGATCCAAATCATTTGAAAACACTCATGATGGATAGATGATGAATTATATATTCAGTTTCAAGATCCATTTTTGGTGCATACGGATTATAAAAGGTAGCCAAGTTGGTTTTGGTACTTATTTTGGTGGCAACAAATTGGGATTTTTTGCACATCTCAGCAAATTCGAATTTTATCTCTTGGAAGAGTCATCAATCAGCCTTGGAAGGCTATTCTACACTGCACAAGGACTCTACAAGATATGAAGACCATGAAATGTGGGATTGACCTCATTTTGAGGATCATTCCTTATCTTTTGCAAGCTAGTTTTGACTTTCTATTTTAGGCATATCTGATCCATTAATTCGGGATCTAGATACTGTGTTGTAAAGGCTATAAAGATGAAAAATGAAGATGAACATGGGGTTCAATTTTGAGTTCTATTCTACTATTTTGTATGAAAGACACTTTCTTCAATATATCAGCCTGCAAGCTTCTTTCATTTGTTACTGTCAGACCTTCTTTCATCTTTGTCTATGCATATGAGTGGAATTCGTTCTTTTGTCTCTGTTTAATGATCCTATGGTAACAGTCATCTTAATTTTGATTGTTAAGCAATAATCATAAGCATCTTTGGCCAGTTTGTTGACCCATCATATATATGGTTTATGTATGTTTTGGTTAACTGATTAGTTTTCTTATCCATTTGTTATACAAACCTATCTGACAATAGCTCTTGAAGGCCTTGTGTTGCATGAATATAGTTAGACTGTCTTGAGAATACAATCTAGAGGTTAAGATATTCATCTTGATTCAAACCCACACCTATTATTGAGAAAATAGTTTCCAAAAAGATTAAGTTACCAGGCATCTCTGACTTACAGCCTAGGAGAGTTTCCTGGAGTGATAACACGTTCAACCAAGGATGAAACTAGCTTGAGCACCTGATCAACCAGACTGATCGAGGATGGAACCGGATTGACCATTCCATCAACTAACGATGGGTTGGGGGAAATCTTACGATAACCAGTTGGGAGTTGAATCTTTTGCAAAAGAGAAGAATCCTCATCCATATGAGGGGAAAGGTGAGAATAATTATCACCTTCGCATAACATACAAGGAAATTTGACAATTGTATTCTTCTTACCAACCTTAACATCACTAGTTGACGGGGTGTCACTAACATGTCTAGTAGGGGTCGATGATGTGGAGGACCACATTTATAAGACCTTGGTAAGACCAAGGAAATCCCTCAGAAAGTGGTCACCCTTTCAAAGACTGCAAGGGAATTTGGGTTTCAGATTCTTCATTTTAATCTTCTCGACCTCATCAACACTCCCAGTACGATTAATAGTAGTTGGTTTCTTAGATCCAACATCTTATATGGTTGGAAGATTGGTCCTTTTCAGGTTATTCTTATTCTTCTCTTTTCATTTCTTCTTCTTCTTATCAACCTAGCTACTTGCTTTAGATCTTTCAGTAGGCGAAGAAGGAGAAAGGGAAGGAGACTTAATGGGTGAAGAAGGCAAAAAATTGACATCCGGTTGATGTGTAGGTGGTGTACTGACATCTGAAGTATTAGGTGTAGCTGAAGCACTGGGAAGATTCGAGATCACCAGAGTGGGGAACAACCAAACCGGTAATCCGATGGTGAGTCCCGGAAGACTCAGTGTGGCAATGTACAGAGGACCAATGTTTCCAAAATAAGGAAAGGTGAAAGGTTCCTTGGGACAAGGGGTTCCTCCATTAGTACTCCGAGGAGTTGATGCCATTAACACTGACTCGACCTAAGGGCCACTAAGTAAAACAAACAACACACGCTATGAATCTAAGAAGCAAACAATCAAACAAAACTTCCCACAATGAAACCACTAGTTGGTGATGAAATCCAATGTCGTGAGATCAATATAGGAAGGGGCGGGGATAGAGTGGGTGGATCAGTTACGTTGGCAACCTACTTAATGGAATTATGCCTTGTTTCAAGATTCCAATCAAAGACAAAGCATGCTTCATATTCTACTACGATTAGTTTGAAACTAGATCTCCATTAAAGACAAGTTCATGTAGGCATACACAATCTTGAAGGAAACAGGCCAAGAACATGTATTAATGAGAACTCAATAGAGATAATTACATACCTTTGATGCAGATGAAACAACATCACCAAGCTCTCCTTGTCCAACCCCTTTGCTCAAATAATCCACAATCAAAATGACTATGCTTCATTGATTATCTTCCTTATTAGATCATAATTTTGATGCCTCTAAACTTCCATCTCTTTCACCACGAGGAGGCATCCTTATATAGGATTTGAGAGGCCCAACCACCTTAGAGATTCTTGGGATAGGTTGAGGATCCTTCTCCATCAGTTTTGGATATTCCCTAAGATCCAACCTTGACCTCAGATTTGAATCCAACTAACTCTAGAGATGAGGGGGATTTTCCCCTAATTTTCTTCAACAACCCAAGATCTCCTCAAACGGCCCAACGCTCCCTCATAATGGAGAACAGAGTGTTGCAACGATCCCCCAAAGGAGGGCAGGTAGTTTTGGCACTCCCTAACAGTGGGTAGGGGATCACTTGCGAAAAACTCCTAAAAAAATCCTAGCGCTCCCCCAGAAGGGTGCACAAAGAGCTAGAACGCTCCCCCAAAGAAGGTCAAGGAGTGCTGGCACTCCCTGATAGTGGGTAGGGGATCACTGGCCTTCAAAATCCATTTTTAAGTGGTTTTTTTCATGGAAAAATATTTGTACTCTTCATCAAATGATTTCTCTTTCTTAAACTAGTCTTTGAAGTGTCCTTGTGATGTCATTCGAGACACGACATAAGAAATATGACTGTAAGATGTCTGCGACACTTGTGACACTTATGGATAAAATGAAACACTTGTAATGCTTGTAATGATGCCAATAGGTCATCATTGAAATGATTAATTTTGATGTGTAACACTCGTCCTTGTGAAGTGTCACTGAATTTGGTTTCTCCTTCACTCGTATATTCTCCTTCCCTTTCTTCTAATATCTTTGCTTCTACTTCTCTTTCCTTTACACTTTCTTTGGTTCTTTCTTCTTAATGAAAAATGCACAAGGGGGGTGGTTCAAAGAGGGGGTTACTCCATTCTCTTTCATATTCTTTGGTGGGGGATCCAAAATAGATCCCTATATATATCCACACAAGTCTTCCCATAAGCACCAAGGTCTCTACTCCTTGGAGGGAACCGTTGCTATCTTCTTCTATGTTGGTACTACTTCTCTACGCCCCATCTTCCTATGATGTGAATAGGTATCTTTCTATCCAATGGGGTATGACTTCGGGTTCTTTGATCCTTCTCTCATTACTCTTATCCTCTCTCGACACCTTATCCCTAGGGCCATGTCTCTTCAATAACCTTTTCTTTATGTACTTCTCTTTGGTGCAAATATTTCTCTAGCACATGCTTCTAGTGTGGTTTCCTTTCTCTTCATCTTGGATATTACCACTCAGTCGTCGCCCCTTGCTTGATTTTCCTTGCTTCTATGCTTGAATTGCATCCTTAGATCGACTCTTCTTGCATATCTCTTGGTTATATTTCTTCTCTCTTCTTTTGGATCCATTCTCTTCTCAACTCACCTCATCTTCTTCTGGATCTCTTCTGGTAGATCCACTTTATTTCTTCTTCTCCCTTCCTTCCACCCCCCCCATTCAATGCGAGGGGGGTTTACATGACCATTCTATCCGAATCCATGTGCATTATCCCTTTCTCCATGAACAACATCTTTATCCACAGATGGATTTCCTCCAATAATCTCCTTCTAGGGCCAACTGCAAATTTTCTTGCAGCACTATTGAAGGATTCGCTACAATCTATAGAAAACTCAATAATATACCCTTCTTTCACATGATCAAACCAGAACTCAATATATCTGGCCCACTTATTGTCCACAGATCTCATCGGAAGGACCATATCCAGGTCCCAAACCAATGATTCTTTGGCTCCCCATGAAGAGTAATATATATCTCCCTCTTTATCCACTTATGTAATAAATAAGGAAGCTCAACAAAGAAAATTTCATGTAAATTTGTATATGTACATTTGTTTCCACTGTTCAAGGTTGATTTTTAGGTTCTTGGTCTCCTGTCACATGAAATCGTCCTCCTTCTCAAATATTCAATCTTGTATCTCCTTCCTGGAAGGTTTCCACCTCATTTTCTTCCTTCAACATGTAGTACAAAACCTTTAGGTCCCAACAATGGAACCATTTTTTGGCTCGACTAGGGGATTTTAGACCCAGGGTTCAATAGGCTTTACCAAGAAAAACCCATAGGTGCCAGCATATTCAATATTCAAGAACTGAAGAAGGTCTCACCCGAGATGCCATGAGAATCACAAAGGCCATTGATCTTGTGAAAGGTGTGAAGGAATAAAACATACATGAAACCTTCGTTAACTAGTCATTTAGTCATTCATAACTACCACAACTTACTACATATAATAATGTAAAATAAGCATACATTCACATCATAACTCATTAGATGCATAGATAAATGTGTGTCATAATTTATTCATTCAATGCAAAGGCATTCAAATACATTTCCATACACAGAGGTCAAAGCTTACTCAAGATTCTTTAACAGACAAAATAGAGATGAGCCATGCACTCAAATCTACTTTCTCTCTCATATTCACACACAATATCTTTGAACATAGTCATAACTTATACCAAAAATAATTAGAGCTCTAACTCTTCTACAACTTACACATTATTCTACTACTCAATATATCTAGTGAACAAAAACCCAACCCTTAAATATCCACATGCACCCCCCATATCTTCCACGAAGCATGGAAATTGTAACAAACTTTCCAACTCATCCACAACCTGGACCATGACCAGTAGGGTTGTTTCAGAAATAGTTACAATGATTCCTACATATATGTGCAAATTTGGCATGCACGCAATCTCTTTGAGTCCTTATGCACAGTACAAAATGGGTTGGCATGTGTAATAAATCCTTGTTTGGTGCATACGTTGAAACTTGGCACCACACAATGCATATTATTGAGTGTGCACATAGTGCTGAATTGTGGCGCGTGTGTAGTATTCAAACCCTTAGGTGAAAACAACCCCAAATTGTATATTTCAAAAGGATGAAGAAATCTATGAATACCCAAGGACCCCTTACCACTCTAGTTGCCCCATAGTTTAAACACAACTTCCCTCAACCACCACCACTAACCATCTTACACAACCCACTCCCTCAACAAGGAGTTGTCACTACACATCAATAGACTGGGCCCTCCACCCAATCGATGGGACAATATTTTACCCTAGGACAAGCTCAAATCGTAGCATTCTAATGACATATGAAGAAATCCATCTTCATAATCACGATCATCAATACAGTATTCCTCCCAACTCTAATCCAAACACGTTGAACGCCACCCAATTACTAGCAAGTACCCTTTGACAATCTCATGTCTTATTGGTGACCCTATAACATGTGTACTAAGAGAACCTCTATGACATACTTATCATAACCCACATGTCAGGGAAATGCATAGCTATAGCATTGTGTATGACTTGGCTCAATCTCCCACAGTGATGTCCATATTTAAGGTAATACAAACTTGTCCTTCACAAAGGAAATCTTTGCTAGCCACATTAGGGGTAGTAGACCCTTTTGACTCGACCTTATTACTTTTGATTTGGATATTTGGGAACCTTGTGTCCCCTCCTTGGTTTCTTTCCAAATCCCAGTAACAGTTCAAAACATCACCATTCACTGATTCACTATTGATGAGGTAGAATCTGCATGCATTATGTCCAAAAGCATCCAACAAAAGATCATCTCCCTTGAGCTAACCCCTTCTACTATTACTTTTCAGGCCTTTGATGGATTCCCATCCCAACCCTAGGGTATTTTTCAATATTTTTCCATAGATCTAGCGGAAAAAATGATCTTGATTGACATCAAGGTCATATACACCCTTTGTAATACAACATTTTCTTCAGACGTAGCTACATGTATGTGATGAAGACAGTGACCTCATCTATTTTTTACACCATGATATTCCCTCACAACGGGAAGGTCATCAAATTTGATCAATTAACACATTATGAACCCCCGTGCATGCTCTACAAAGTAGTAGGTCACCCCAAAAACCTATGTCCCACTCTCCTAGAGTTACAAAACCTCATCCATCTACCCAAGGCAACACTTCTATTACCCACTCTAGTAGGAACATCCACAGACGCTACACAAGAGTATATCCCCCATGCAATAAAACATTGCATACCAATTTTGTGTGTGCTATATGTCCCCAATATGACCACTACACCCATCAGTGTCCCTATCTCCCCCAATTTCGAGACACACTAGTAGCAATCCATCAAACAACCTTGCCAAAAATCACTCACACGATATCACAACCATCAAAATCCATAGAGTCCAGTACCTTTAGCATTTATTACATGTCCACTTCAGTGAATGGATGTTGTACTTTTCCATCCACACTATGTAGTGAATTGGACCACTTCACATACATGTGTCCATTGATTATTCAATATTGCACTCACCGAATGACCGCCCTTCAAAATATTTGAGAGGCCCTCCACGCCACATGGTCCACTAGAATTACAACCACAAAATTCATCATCAATTTATGGTATGACACCAAGGACTCATGAATGAATGAAAACTTCCTTGATGAGCATCTATTTTTCATCTCATCAAAAGACCCTTGGTATGGTGACATCCTCACCTATATTCACACCCAAAATTTTGGTTCACATTTCTCATGAGATTATCGTTGACGTATTAGCACCAAGCCCACTGATATCTCCTCATAGGATATGTTCTATATCTGTAGGTATTCGACACCATTTACATCATTACATCACCCTCGATGAGGCAGAGTGAGTCCTTAATAATTTCCACAATTGCACTTGTGGTGGACACCTATATGGTATGTCCATCACCTAGAAAGTCATCTAGGTCGATTATTTTTTCCCCATATTATTTCATGACTACATTCAATTAGTCAAAATGTGTACCAAGTGCTAATTGTTCACACACAAAGCACAATCCCCATTAGTTCCTTTACACCCATCCATTACAACCAACCCCTTCTGCAAATGAAGCATTGAGTCCATTACATGCAACCCCCCATCTAGAAATGGTCACAAATACATAATTTTGTTTATTGACTACTTCACCAAATGGGATAAAGCCATGCCTACTTTCAACAATACAGAAGATACGGTGACCCACTTCTTTTTCAATAATATCATCACTCACTTAGGGGTCCCTCAATAGTTGGTCGCAGATCATGACAAGCATTTTGAAAATGAAGTGTTTGAGGAATTATCTTCACATCTTGGCTTCACTAATGAGTTCACTTCCCCATACTACCCACAATCAAATGGTCAGGTCGAGGCCATCAAAAAAGTCCTCAAAACCATGCTACAACACATAGTGAATAAACATAAAACTAACTAGCATCACATGCTTTTCTTTGCACTTTGGGTATACCATACAATTGTCGAAACCACCATGGGTTTTACCCCTTTCCACCTCACCCACCGGGTAGAAGAACTATTGACCATTGAATGTGAAATCCAAACACTTTGAACAACAATGGAACTACTACCAGATATCACTCTCATGGAACAATGCCTCATTTCCTTAGAAACTATTGACAAATATCATCAGTCCTTGTTACAATATAATGAGGCCACCAAAAAGCACTCAAAATACACTTTCCATTTCCAAGTCAACCCTTGTTCCTTCAATGAGTGTGACCTTGTCCTGGCCTATCATATTTCTCATGATACCTTAGGCCATGGAAAGTTTGAATCCCTTTGGCACCACCCTTTTATCATTAAAAATTTCCTCACAAAGGGGGCATACATACTTTCCCATCCCAAAGACAACCTCCTCAAAGACCCTATCAATGGGTTATACTTGAAGAGGTTTTACCTTTAACTAGCCATTCTACTTTAGAACACCTCCATGTTCATATTTTTCTTTTGTAAAAATGCTCATAATTTTTTTTAATCTTTTTTGAACACGCACATCAAAATTTTCACATTTTTTATCACTTTCCCTTGTTGCTTTACCAGATGAATCATTCACCGACATATCACATTAGTTTTTCGAACTGTGCTAGTCGATGGACTTGGAACCCTTCTTCAATGGCTTGGGCCATTTATTCACCTATGCATACACCACTTCACTAGTGGTGTGTGCTTAGGTCCAATTAAAAAAAACCAAGCAGAGTATGATGTTGTGATCAACCTTCTGGCTATTGTTTCTCACCTTCACATTTTCCACTTCAGCATATTCTCGGATTCCTATATTCCCATCCCGTAGTTGAACAATGTATACCATGTTCATGACCCTTGATTGTTTATAAAATACTTGCAAGTTAAACTTATGTCATGGAATTTTGAATCCATTACATTCACACATATTCCTAGAAGTGAGGACCAAATTGTAGACCATATTGCAAATGCAATTCTAGATTGGAATTTGTTTCACAATCAAACATTCTTTACCATGAGTTATCTATATATACACTTGTATATGTTTTTTCATCATCACATTCAAATCATGTACAAAAAATAAAGACAGGAACATAAGAATGTCATAAGAAACATAATTTCAAATCATTTAGTTACACCATCATGAAAATATATCAAAGTTAATGTGTGTGTGTGTGTGTGTGTGTGTGTGTGTGAGAGAGAGAGAGAGAGAGAGAGAGAGAGAGAGAGAGAGAGAGAGAGAGAGTAGTTTTAAAAATGGGGTACATCAATATATATGGGTAGGTCCTCACTATGGATACACTCACCTATCATATACAAAATGGTGGCATTACCCCTATACATTCCATCTACAAAAAATGTGGGCCTCGCCCATATACATATAAATATACAAATATTGGGCCCCACCCACCCATAAGATCACAGAACCCTAAGGTGGCCTAATCTATAGAAACCCCCCAGTTGGTGGCTCTATGTCGGTTGGAGGCCCCCCACTAACCAAAGGCATCATCTTTCCATGGACCTCTGCACTTTCCATTGTTTCCCATTGCACCAATGTGTACCACTCAAGGCTGAGGCCTATGCAGACTTCCAACTCCTCCTCCTCCTCCTAAACCTCAATCCACCTAACCTCTTGCACCCCCCAGAGTTCCCTCTCAAACCAATGACATAGATCATCTAGTTGATCCTAGAAACTCAACATCTCTCTCTAAGGCTCCTTCACCTACTGGATACACTAGGTGGCATGGTGGGCGCCATATCCATTATGTTTGGACTGAAATCATGTTCCTTGAGCCCATACGGGGGCTCAGAAGCTCCATTTTTTGAACCATTTGCACTATCAAGATCACCATATGCGATTCTACACAATGTTATGATTTGTTCAAATTTTTAGACACTTTCCCCGAGACCTCCTGTCTCATCACCCATGTCACAGGTAATCTTTCACACTATCATTTTTTTACTCCAATTTCCTATATCAAATTCTTTACTTTTGGGTGTTTTTCACTTCAGGTATTGGTTTTTTGTGTGCAGGTACGTATTGATAGGTTAACGTCACCCTACTTCACAACAATTCCATAGCCCCTTCAGGTATATAATTCTTCAAAAATGGCATGTAGTCACTCCCTCCATGAATAATTGCATTTACCAGTATCATCCCTCCACATATGCCTCTAGGATCACATTGCCCCGTATCATAGCAACTTCACCCAAGTCCATTTGCGTCTGATTGTTTTTATCTGGTAGTTTTTAACCTACAAGGGTTGGATCAAACTTTAATCTCCCCTACCAAAGTTACACCCATGATTTTTTATCCCATAACATGGGAATCCAAGTATTTCTCACTTTTGAGAATGAACCTCATGCTTCTTATCATCATATTTCTAGCTCAAGCACCCACATACTCCAAAATTTTCACAAGATTTTAGTTGGTTATGTTGAATGCACTTCTTCCTTTTCATTGGCCCCTCATTTTCCCCAATATCAATTAACCATCTTCATTCCAGCTCATCATTCACCCACCCCCACAAAGACTCAACCTTTGGGCCCCCACCCCCCATTTGTTCTCACCAGGCTGAGACGCTTGATCACTAGGGCACCCATCTCTGTGTTTGCACATGTAACCCAATTATTTTATTCATTTGGTAATTGTACAAAGAACCTTTGATTTACAAATAACAAGTAGACTTAGGCCATCACAAAAAATGGCACCATTCTTTACCTAACAATATCCCTAGTCGCCCTTTGTTGGAGCATTCACATTGAATCACCATGTATGAATACATCCCTATTATTGGAAAAATCTTGAGTATCCAAGTACTGTTCATTATGATCCCTAATTTTTTACCCATAACTACTAACTCTTTGCAGCCTCGTCACCCTCAGTTAAAATTTGACAATACCTTTCCTGTATCTGATTTTCCTCCTGACTTCATATCAATTTTTGTCTAGTTGAATATTTAACTACCACCACTATAAATAGTCAATTATTCTCCAACCAAGGGAAGTCTTGAGTCCCATTTTCCATGGACCTCTTCCATGTATTTAGCCACACATCATTTTTACCAAGTTAGTACCTGGTACCATATTTGTTAATTGATTTCAAGGGGCACACTGCCATTTGAAATCATGGCTCCATTCTTGTCTACCTCAATACCAGTTTCCAAAAACATTGTAGTATCTTGGTTCCCATTACCATAAAAATGGTGATCCCCAGATGAGACATAAAGAGTCATCACTTCTCTCTGCTTCCATTGTCACCCCTAATGTTTGACATCAACATATATCCACATCATGGTGGGTACTCTTACTTTGTGATAGTTGTATTTTCCAATTCCATTTGAAGACCCATGGGCTTGACAAGCCATCAATGCATTCATGTACAAACACACACTCCAAGTGTTTACTTAAATCTCCAGGGTGCATTCTCCTCCAGCACCATCATTTGTTATCATTGACACCCCTCATGTGCTATGGATATTTACTTCATCAATTCACTAATTGCAGGATCGTTCAAGTGTTCATACTTATGATGATTAGACAAGATCCCTCAATTTTTTTCCACTATTGTATTCATTTATGTTTATGGCATCAGCATGGGGAATGCCCACCTCAATTTCATAAAATAAGTTCATTTTTTTTAGAATCATTATATGTTTGTAGGTGGATCTCTCCTTCCTCCATGGGTATTCCTTGTTCCTTCAAACATTTTTTTCTCTCCCTACATCAAAGAATCATTGTACAAATAAAAATAAATGATGATGCATTTTGGAAATATGTATGCTCTTAACCTCACACATCAGGGGGAATTTGTTATCACCTAAAAATCACCCATAGATCTATACAAGTGATAATTGGAAGGGTCATCATTTTAATACACAAAGGTTCATACTCATGCAATTAATACACCATCTTTAGAAAAACAAAAAAACTATACAAAGTGGGTTTTTTAATTATCTGCAGACTTAACAATATGTCTTATGTGAAGTCTGTGCACGCTCGCATGATTGTTCCCTTCAACTAGAATTGAGGTTTCACCTACATTTTCTCAAATTAATGACAAATAGTCCCATCAAGAGTAATTTCTGGCTGAAGTACCAAAGGGACTATAACCCATTGGGATTCGAGACTAGTACTATGGTTGGTTTCATGTCCACTTTTGCATGGGAAGATACACCCAACTGGCATTCCATTTCCCATTGGGAATTAGTGTTTACCAATATTGTTTTGAGGCCTATAAAAGGAAGCCATTGGCATGCACAAAAAGAAGAGAAGCCAAAGAAAATTTATGCTATGTGAATGAGTTTAGAGAATCATTTTTTCTCACAATCTCATTCATACATCCAAAAGCATCAAATATTTGTGTATTAAACCTCTCACCTTTGAGAGATTTGTACACATGTCATTATCTATTCATTGAGAGAGAAGGTTCTAAAAGGGCACAGAAGAACCCATCCCAAGGAGGAAGAAGGGATCTCACTTTCTCATTAAATATTCTATGGTGTTGTATTTATGGTCTATCCATTGGTATAAAAGTTTCATCCTTGTTTTATTCTTTCTTTTATATTTTATGCTCATTCCCCTTATTTTGTTCTTATTCCCTTCTTATGCTTGGATGATTTTGAATATGGTTCGATATTTACATTCTAACGAATTGACTACGGTGCTATATTAGCCTAAGTAGCACTTAAATTGTCTCTTTTTCTTACCCAAGTGGTGAAAGAGAAAAAACACATAGTATTCACATATGTGGGGATCCCACGGAAAGGTCAATCAAACCTTCCTTGAGCATAATATTCTTATTGAGGGGGGGCATGAGGAAGGTTTGACTGAACCTTCCTCTATATTAGTTTTCTTTTCAAGGGAATCCCAAGAAAGGGTCGATTGACCCTTCTTCAAGTAGTATTTGCATCAATGGTGATACAAAGGAAGGCTTGACTGACCCTTCCTTGAGTACATATTCTTGTTGAGGGGGAGTCAAGAAAATGGTTGATTGGCCCTTATTCAAGAATAGTATTCACATTGATGGGGATGTTGGGAAAGGGTCATTCAATGTTATGAACTAAGTTCCTTGAATAGTATAAAAATAGAAAGATAAAGTGTTGACATCTAAAGTTTTGGGTAAATATCGTGTGTACACACAAATGAAGTTGTGCATAATTATTCCATTTTTATGTGAGGATTGACAAGAAGCATGTGTCAGATCAAGATTTGATATTTTTATGTCAGTTACAGTTCTTCCAATTCACGTCGGAAATCAAGAAGAAGCCCACTAGAATCAAGAAAATAATCATCAATAAATCTCCTCAAATGATTACTGCCAGAAGAACGAGGATACATGGAGCAGGTAGAAGATAAGCTAGAAAGGTTGTTAAGATTTCTCTGATTAAAAAAATGTTATGTGGGATGTAGGCAGTGATAGAAGTGTGAAAGATTGTTAGTCAATAGAGCGAGTGGAGAATATCTGAAAGAGATAGAGTGTCTGAGCCGAGAAGGATATAAAATAAAGGAACGACAATATAAACACAGTTACTCTCTTGGTTGATTCATTGGGTTACTTCTAGTTGGTCATTGTTCAAGGGATAGTCCATTAGATCTCTCTAAGCCTATGTAGAATTGTAATGTCTCCAATTGTAGTTTGAGTCTGACATATGTGAAGTATCTGAAAGGATGTGCATGGTGCAATGTTTTGTAAACTAGGGGAATTATCTAAAGGGATATGAAACTTTGTTGATGTCAAATATGATTTTCTTAATGTATGCTTGTGCATGATAGAATGCGGATAATAATAAAGTTGCATGCATTTCAAGTCTATGATGTGTCATTTATGTGTCTGAATGAATATGTTTCCTTTGTTATGTCTTGTTATGTCTTTTTGTGGAGTGTTGCAACCTTAGAGGAAGATGAGGAACATAGTAGAGGCGTAGGAGAAGGAGAGGAATATGTAAGATCCCCAAGTGGTGGGAGAGAGGAATTGGGGATAGTAGATGGTATTGCATGGTTGTAGGTAGGAAACTCTCTAGGTTCCCTCACAAGAAATGTCATAATAATATGGACTTACCCCCCTTTGAGACACCCCCCCTGCACATTTGTAATCAAGAAGAGATTTTAACAACAGATAGTGAAGCGATTGGAATAGAAGAAAGAGTAGGTGAAAGAGTAGGAGGAGATAGAAGAGAAGAGATGAGTGAAGAAGAAGTTGAAGTTAGTGTTACTTCACCAAGAAGAGTATCAGTATTGAGAATCCCAACACCAAGTAGTCAGATCATAGGAATTAGTTCGATACTGAGGATGGTGAATCAGGATATTACCCTAAGGTTACCCATGTTCCATGGAATGGATAAGGATGATTTGGAACAACATTGGTTCACGTGTGAAGAAATATGGTATGTGAAGAGTATCACAGACAAAGCATCGAAGATTTCACAGTTGGAAACCACGTTCAAGGATAGAACCTTAACGTGGTATATGAAGTACAAGGCCACTGCACCAGTGGGACAGACAAGGTCCCTAACATAAATCAAAATAGATATACTTAAGGAATTTCAAAATCCTAAATCAAAGTCTCAATG
Organism: Picea engelmannii; assembly: GCA_009831015.1. Lineage (NCBI taxonomy): Eukaryota > Viridiplantae > Streptophyta > Pinopsida > Pinales > Pinaceae > Picea > Picea engelmannii. Next base: position 812,536 of record ML797989.1, on the reverse strand, counting down.
TTTTACGGAAATCAAGGAGATTAAGTAGAAACAAGGAAAACCCGTGTGGGATTATGACCAACAGTTCAAAATTTTGTTGGATAGGATGACATTCCAGATCCAGGATGTCCAATATAGAGAATGGTTTATTGTGGGGTTACTCCCCCATATCTGAGTCCCACTCACCCAACAAAAGCAGTGGATATTTCCATGCGCTTGGAGACTACACCAGGAGAGGCAGAGACATCGACAGGATTGGTGCAGGTGTAGTCACGACTGACCAACATGATGATGCAATTGTAGGACATGGACAAGAAAAATGTTTTTCACGAGTATCTATGGTGTACCACATGTCGGTATGAAGGACATCGCAGGATGAGTGACCTATGCTTCGCAAGTACTATGTGGTGTTGAGCGAGACGATTCCATTTCCAACCGACCCTCAAGCGGAGTGGTGTGATATTTGCAGACAATGGGGTCGTGTAACACCCCGCTAACCAAATTTGGAAAAGTATTAGAAGATGAATCATACTCCATTTTGTGAATTCTGTAAATCCATGGTACATGATGTCAACAACTATCGATCACTCCAGCTGATGCAAGACCACACCCACAATGTATTATGGGTGCAAGAAGAATAGAAGGGTGGTGATCATGGTCGTGTTGAGAGAGGCAGATACCAAGGAGGTCCCAGAGGCAGATATGGGTGCAGTTGTGAATGAGGATATGGAGGAGGGGGAGGTAGGTTGCCCACTTGTTTCAATTATGGAGAGATTGGTCATGTATCAAGGTTTTGTACCAAACCATGTACTCTTTGTGGGTACTTCTACAACCACGAGCATGTCACCGAGGACTATCATGACTTACTGAAGAAGTGGGAAGAAAAGAAGGCACATTGCAACATGGTGCATGCAGAGCCACATAGAAATAAGAAGAAAGATGTGGAGTTTGATGTTTGCTTGGTTACCTGAGGAGGCGTGAAGACAAGAATGGAATTCAAGCATGGTGAAATATTAGGTCCAAGGTTGGAGGGAAAGATCAAAAGGGTCATGCAACCCCTTCCTAAGTTTGATGTTGCTTAATAAAAGAAGTTTTTGCATGATGTGTAGAGGGCCATCGAAGAAGAAAGGTTGCGAGAGGAGTTGCAGTGTACAATAAAGGTTGCTTATAGAGGCCTGGATTCAGGAATAAGTTCAACACACGAAACAAAGGTTGTTGGAAGAAGCTCTCGTCCATGAAGAATTATAGCGCATGATGCAGAGTTCGTTGGAGGAAGCTCGCATGTGCGAAGCAATCCAAAATGTGATGCAAAATTCCTTGGAGGAAGTACGCAAACATGAAGAGTTGTGATGCACCAAGCAAAGAAAAATTGAGCAACATAGTCTTGAGGAGTTGAAGCACACTATGTGCGAAGAAGCATTGCACGACTTAGGTCGTGAGACAAATACTGAAGATCAAGTAAGTAATTTGTTACGTTGTTTTTTGGGATTGCTAAATGATCATGATGTTGCAAGAAAGTTGACACAAATGATAGCTATCTATATGGGGGAACAAGGGATCGAAAAAAATGTATCAGCCCCCCTACCAGAAAGAGATATGTTTCAGGTTAGTAAGCATAAGTGAATAGGACGTGAATTCAAGATGACATATGAGCTTCGTGGTTATGACATGGATGGATTCATGTTGGATCTGGGTTTTGACGTGAAGATCATGTTGAAGAAGTCCTGGGAGTTGATGAGGAAATTGAGTTTGGTTTGGTCACCCATCCAACTGTTGTTGAGAATCAATATATGATCTACCCTATAGGTTGACTGGAGCAAGTAGAGGTGAATATAGAAGGGGTGAATACGAAGGATGAATTTGAATTCTTAGAGATTATGGATGACTCTGATCCATACCCTTCACTACTTGCCATTGATTGGGCCTTCAAAAACAATGCGGTGCTAAATTTGGAGAAGAGGCAGATGTCGGTTGAGATAGACACCCTATGGGTGATTGCACCTCTGGATACAAATGAACGGGATAGATACAATGAGTCAGTGGATGAGGATGCATGAAGATATGTTATTGAGAACATCTATAAGATCACTGAGCATGGGGAATATTATATCAATACCACCGTAGATGGAGAGTTAAGTTGGTGGAGCATGAATTCCCATGACACCAATTTCAAAGATGCCATGGAGAGGTGGCAACATAAATTATATGAATTCTCGATAAGGAGATATATGTGCACATATCACCACTGAGCTATGCGAGGAAGAATTTGGATCCTATCAGTTTGATGGGTCGGATTCAGTGGATGTGTTTATCACATGGATGCAACACATTCCTAAACACCATTGGGTTTCCACTCTGGATAAAATTCTCATAGGAATACTTGCGTGATGGTGGGAATCACTTAAGAAATTGAACACACAATATTAGGACAAGAAGATTGGCAGAAAAGGCCTCAATCCATATTCACAACATTGTATTCATTTTAATGATATAAATATATAATACAACAATGAAACCACCTCAATTTATCTCAAATCAACACCTCATAGGGAGATAAGGTAGGAGGAGGAAAAGTAGGAATCTAGAAACACACTTAGGACAACAACTATATCTTAAATGTGAAATACATAAAGATGGTATACTAGGAATTCATGATTGTATATGAGTAAGAGGCTAACATTCTCCCCCTCAATTATAAGTCTAAATAATAATACCAGCAGCGCAGCATAAACTGGTATCATCTCCATGTCTTCGTGTTGAAACTCTTGAGTTAAGCCTCAATGAAGAACTATCTGAAAAACCGTCAAATCTGGATGCTGAGAACTATGGAAAATCTCACTGTGTAATCATGTGAGCCATAATTTATGCAATTTGTTCACTGATGTGAACTTTAATATGATGAGAGCAAACCAAGAGAGTTGAATCAACTGCAAGTTTGACACATCCCTGAAAATACCTGACAACTCAATCAAATGCCAAGATGCAATGTAGAAGGATCCAACAGTCCTCTACTAGGTCAAATGACCATCTAGATGAACAAAATGTTCACAATATTTCTCTCAGAATAAGCATCGCTATGTATGATTCAATTGCAATTCATTGAACCATAATTTTTCCAAAGTATGTCATCTACAGACTGTAGTTTCCCATCTAGAAAATTTGATGCCCATCTCACATATTTGTTGTTGAAACTTTCAATATGACAACCATCTTCAATTCCAAACATAGTTACCAACTTAATGAGAACTGTGACCTCAAAAGGAGAACTCTAACCCTTAAAACTTGTTTCAAGCATGGGCTTAAAGGATCAAATGGTTGCTCAAAAAATCTTTAAAATCAACCCCAAAATCAAAAAGTGGTGTTACCGGTAGCACCATTTTTTGTAACCGAGTCAAAATTACAACTTTTTTCAAGCATGGGATTAAATGATCAAATGGTTGCTGAAAAAATCTTTAAAATCAACCTCCAAATCAAAAAGTGTTGCTACCGGTAGCACCAGTTTTTCTAACTTGGTCAAAATTACAACTTTTTTCAAGCATGGCCTTAAAACATAAAATAGTTGCTAAGAAAAACCTTAAAATCAACACGTAAATAAAAACGTGATGTTACCGAAAGAAAAATATTTTTTCTAAACATTAAAATTGCATCTAATTACGACCTAATTGAAATTGTGGCCTTGACAACAAATCCATACACAAATAAAAAAACCCAAAATTGGATCTTAAATGGTCACTTGAAATTTTATTTACTAACTTTTTTTTTTCTTAAATCTACATTAAAAAATAAATAAAGGGAAAGAAGAAAATCTTCACAAATATATATATATATATTTATGAAGACAAAAACACATTTAAAAAAATATATTCAAAATCCAA
>ML797989.1:793602-808185 GCA_009831015.1 Picea engelmannii | reverse complement strand
CTTTTACAAATAAAAAAAAAATGTTTCTATTACATGTAACTATATAACTTATATAGTTACATATATATTAACATATATGTTGACAAAATGAGAAGCAGAGAAGATAATACAAAGAAGACAAAATTGGAAAGTAGGAATGAACAAAGCGCAATTCTTTAAAGGGAAAAGAGCTGAGCTAAATAAGCTTTAGCAAATTAATAAAATCAAGAAACAATCGTACAACTGGCAGTGTACAATCACATACTGTTGAGGTTTCAATTATAACTAACACTCCCTCTTAAAATCAATAGTTACAAACATTAACACTGATAATGCCCAAGTGTTATCTCTGAAAATCAAAAACGAATTTTCCTAGTGGCTTTGAAAAAAAATCTGCGAGCTGATCTCGTGAGCCACAAAATTGAAGTGCGATGTCACCATTATTGACTATCTCGCGTATGAAGTGTAAATGAGTGTCAATGTGCTTGCTTTTCTTGTGAAACACATGGTTTTTGGATAAAGCAATTGTTGAAGTGTTGTCACAGAAGATAGGAGTTGGCTCATTTTCTGTATGTGACATATCATTCAATAGTCTTCTCATCCACACAGCTTGACATGAAGATGAGGTAGCAGTGATATACTCTACCTCTGCATAAGATATTGAGACTATGGGATGCTTCTTTGATGCCCAAGAAATTAGGTTCGTGCCCAAGTGAAAAGCATGTCCTTAGGTGTTTTTCCGGTCATCTAGGATGCCTGCAAAATCACTGTCTGTGTAACCAGAGAGATGATTATCATCATACTGAGTGTACCATAAGAGTGCCTGCAACATATCTCAGAATCCTTTTCGCCATCTTCCAGTGAGAATCTTTGGGGGATTCCATGAACCTGGAAACAAACTTGGTTGCATAAATAATATCAAGCCTAGTTGTTGTAAGATACACCAAAATGCCTACTAAACTTTCGTACAGGGTAGAATCCATTGTAGGGCCTTCATATTGCTTGCTCAATTTTGTGCCTAGGGGTATAGGGATTTTTGCTGGATTACAGTCTTCCATGCAAAATCTTTTGATGATGTCTGCTGCATACTTTTGTTGAGAGACAAAAATGCCTTTGGTTGATTGATCAACCTCAATCCCCAAAACATATTTCATTATGCCAAGATCTGTCATCTCAAACTCAGATTGCATGACATGTTTAAAACTGGTTAACTCAAGATTTCCAGTATATATCATGTCATCAACATATAAACAGACAATCAAAATTTTACCATGCTGATCAGTTTTGGTGTATAGAGTTGGCTCATTTTAGCTTCTGCTGAAACCACTCTTGATCAAGTAAGTGTCAATTATGTTGTACCAAGCTCTTGGAGCTTTCTTTAAACCATACAAGGATTTCTTCAACCGATACACTTTGGTTGGATGCCCTTTGACTTCAAATCCAGGTGGTTGATCCACATAGACCTCTTCTTCTAAGACACCATTCATGAAAGTTGACTTGAGATCCATCTTGTATACTTGCCATTTTTTTGAGCTGGTATGGCTAAGAGAGTCCTTACAGTTTCCAACCTTGCTATTGGAGAAAAAGTTTCACCATAATCAATGCCTGGTTGTTGTGAGAATCCTTTGAAAACAAGTCTTGCCTTGTGTTTTTCAATCTGACCCTTTTCATTGAGTTTAGTTTTGTAAACCCACTTGACACCAATACTTTTCTTGTGTCTGGGAAGATCAACAAGATCCCATGTCTTTTTCTTTTCAATGGATTCAATCTCTTGGTTCATGGCTTGAAACCAATGTGTCTTTTTGGATGCCTCTTTAAAAGATCTAGGTTGACATGACATTAATGCAAAAAGATTGTGTTGATCAATGTCATCCAACTGCTGATGGATTTCTCTCAAACTTCGAGTTCTCTAATTTTTAAGTTCAGAGGATGAATTCCTACTTGAAGTAGAGTTGTCCTGAGGAATTTCAGACTGTCCTTGTACCTGCAATCTTGGAAGGGCAGGCTGATATGTTTGTTGTCCTGAATTTTCTTTGTTTTCAGGAAGTGGTAGCAATGTATTTTGACTGTCCATAGGCTGATTTTCAGACTCACTCCAGAACTAATTTTCAAGAAATTTGACATCTCTGCTGAGAATTAGTTTCTTTGAAATTGGATTGTAGAGTCTGTAAGATTTGGATGTCTCACCGTAGCCAAAAAAAAATGCATTTCTCACTTCTATCATCAAGTTTCTTCCTCAATTCGAAAGGTATGTGAGAAAATGCTATGCATCCAAATGTCTTTAGATGAGCAACATTTAGCTTTTTCCCACTCCATCCTTCTTGAGGGACCTTCATCTTGAGACTGGTGGTTGTAGATCTATTCAGGAGATAAACTAAGCATGCTACTGCTTCAGCCCAAAATAGATTTGACATACATTTCTCTTTGAGAAGGATTCTTGCCATGTTCATTATTGTCTGGTTTTTCCTTTCAGCCACTCCATTTTGTTGTGGAGTATACCTGGTTGTAGATTGCATGATGATGCCTTGTGATTTGCAGAAATTTGCAAATTATTTGGAGCTGTATTCTCCTCCTCCATCTGACCCGAGAGTCATCACATATTTTCTACTCTATTTTTCAGCTTCAACTTTGAATTCTTTGAACTTTGCAAAATTTTCAGACTTGTGTTTGAGAAAATAGATCCAAATTTTCCCGCTAAAGTCATAAATAAATGTTATAAAATAAATGCTACCACATATTGAAGTTGTTTTCATTGGTCCACATAGGTCAGTGTGAACCATCTCTAAGTGTTGTTTGGCTTGAGTGGAGGACTATGGAAAATTAGTTCTCTTATGTTTTCCAAGGATGCAAGATTCACATGGGGGATTTTGCTCTTTAAAGATAGGTATACCTTTGACCATGGACTACTTCTATAGAAGGATTAAACTCTGAAAGGGTAGATGTACAAATCTTGCATGCCAAACCATAGTTTCATTGGGGGTGGATGCACTTTGTGCATATGATTGGACCAAATTTGCAGTTCTAAGGGTCAGGGGAAACATTCTATTCCTAGTCATGTGGATTTCAGAAATCAATTTTCTATTAGGGGTTTTATCATATATCATGCATGATGCTCCTTCAAAAAGTACCTTATAGCCATGCTCAATTAATTTTTCTACACTTAACAGATTATGTTTCAGATCTGGAACATGATAGACATTGTTTATGTCTTTCTTTACATTTTGTTTAGTAAGAATAGGAACAATTATTTTTCCTTGAACTTTGACTAAGGAATAATTTCCAAGTGTAATATCATATGAAATTGAAGAATCAATGCATGAAAGTAAATCTTTGTTACTTGTCATGTGATTGTTGCATCCACTGTCCAACAACCAGAGATCTTTGTGTTGTTCTTTAGTCTTGTGGCATGAGAGAAACATATCGTCTCAGGTTTCTCCTTCATGATTTGAGACATGTTCTCTGCCTGAGAGTTGATTTGATTGCTTCTGTTGGCATTCATATTCATAGTTCCCATACTTTTTGCAGTAATAACATTGTATGATTTCTTTGTCATTTGATATTCTCCCTTTGCCTCTTCAAGGCTGAAAATTCTGATTCTGGTTTTGTTTTCTGTGACCTTCACTTGAGTGATTGTTACTTGGACTTCTCCCTCTTCCTCGAGGACCTCTTTCTTTGCCTCTGCTTCTCCCTCTACTGAAAGATAATTGATTCTTGAAGTCATTGGCTATTGAATCATCTTAGAGATGTAGTCTGGTCTCATGTGTCAATAGAGAGCCCATTAATTCATCTGTTGAAAAATTTGACAGATCCTTGGATTCAAGGATGGATGTAACAATCATTTCGAATTTATTTGGTAGACTTCTGAGGAATTTCTCAACAATTCATTGATCAGGGATGGCTTCACCAGTCAATCTGATCTAATTTACAATTCCCATGACTATGGTCATAAATTGATCAACGTTTTCAGACTCTATCATTTTTAAAGTCTCGAAATGTGTCCTCAAGGTCTGCAGCTTGACTGTTTTGACCCTGTCATTTCCTTGGTAGGATGATTTAAGGATGTACCGAGCCATTTTTGAAGTAACAATGCCTATGATATTTGAGAAAATCGAGTCATCCACTGAGTTTTGAATCCATAATTTTGCCTTATTCTCTTTGTTCCTCTATGTTGCCTGAGCAGTTCTTTGTTGATTGGTCATGGAAGCAATGTCTGTTGGATCTGGTTCCACGTAGCCAAGATCCATTGGATCCCAACACTCTTGTGCTTGTAAGAAGGATCTCGTTCTAAGAGACCAAAATTCATAGTTCTTTCCAAGAATAATCGGTCCTTGTGTTGGTCCTAAATTGCTAGAGGTGGCCATCTTGAAAAAAACAAAAAACAATTGTTAGAGATTTATGTGCTTACATGATTCCTATGCGTAAAACCAGGTTTGCGAAATCCTTTGTGTGACTTCGGGCCGAAAAACATGGGGTAGATCACTTATTTAACTTTTGCTGCCCCTGTAATGGCTGAATTAGGCTAACTGAGTTTACTCGAGAGCCAAAAAAATTTGAAGTTCATCTTCTCATATGACCGGGGGCAGAAAACTAGGTGCTTCGGGCCTTTGGGCTTCGGGAGTTTCGACATTGAAGGTCTCAGTTCCTTCGAATAGACAAATGGATAAATAAGTGAATTTTTGCAAAGATCAATGGTCCTCGTTGATTTGAGATCAACGATCCACAATGACTTCGGGAATCGGTGCCTTTAGGATTTCGGGGCTCCAAGTGATATTCCTTTCTTACCTCACAATCCTCCGAACTCGCGAAACTCAGAACCAAGGACGAGATCAAAGGTTTCAATTTCTCGACGAGATCTACGACTCAAAAATTACTTCGGGAGTTCAGGCTACGTGCCTTTTCAATGCACAACACTAACAACCCTCTGGAGTGTTGAATTAGTGAATTCATAGAGTGCGAGATCTGCCTCCACGTGTCCTCTTGATTGGACGACTGAGATTTACTTTGGCTTTTGACGTTCGAGAGTTTTGGCAACACTGCACCGTTGTTCTCTCCGAACCGAAAACTAGTGAAGTGGAAGATCCTTCGTCCATGTGTCTTCGTCGATGGACGGTCCAGATGAAGTCTGGCTCTTAGGAGCTTCGGGGGTTTAGTTGTTCTTGACTCAACAAACCTTCGTTATTTTGGAGTGTCGATGCTACAGACCTCTAGATCTAATGCTACATGTCCACTAAAATTGACGGTCTGGATCCTCTCCGGGACTCTGGTCCTTCAGAAGTCCTCGTCTTTAGCCAAACTTACTCCGTTCCTCCAGAGTTCGAGATCGCTGAGTACGAGGATCGTCTGACACGTGTCCCCTGTTTGGATTGACAGACAAGATTTGTTCCGGGCTTCAGAACTTCGGAAGATTTTGACTCTTTTGCAACCTTTGCACGAAATCGCTAAATACGCGAAGTCCGAAGAACTTCGACGGTTAAACCCTGTGCACCTTTTCTTGATTTGACGACTACTCTTGCTCTCGCCCAAATCTAACGGCTGAAAAAGAAATCTTCACCGCTTCAACGTGCTCCTCGTCCTTTCTGATCTTGATTAATGTCTAAGACCTGTTCCTACGGCTGATCTTACAACTGACGTAGCTTATCCTTTGCTTCTTCTGCAAACTTCCTCCCAAAGAAGGAATTTCACAAATCTTTCATGAATTCTTTAAATGCTCACAAATATTTAATTGTTTCTTCCTTCTCTAGCTCTTCTTCATGAATCTTTCACGAATTCTTTAAATGCTCATGAATATTTAATTTTTTCTTCCTTCTGCAGCTCTTCTTCCTCGTGCTTGCAGTCTCCAACGATATTTTGAGCGGACTGCTCTCCAAGATATGTGGAGAGTCTGACCTCTTGCACTCTCTTCTGCAAGACAACGTAAGTTTTGCGCTCTTCTTCCTTAGGATTGAGTTTCTCTCCAGGCAATGTGAAGAGGCTTACGTCCTAAGCTCTGATACCATGACAAAATGATAAGCAAAGAAGATAATACAGAGAAGACGAAATTTGGAAGCATGAATGAGTAGAGCACATTTCATTAAAGAGCTAAGCTAAATAAACTTCACCAAATCAAGAAAATCAAGAAACAATCGTACAGCTGGCAGTGTATAGTCACATACTATTGAGGTTACAGTTATAACTAACATATGTTAATATATATAACACATGTGTTCTATATATTAACATATAGTTAATATATAGAACACATGTGTTATATATATTAACACATATGTGTTAATATATATAACATATTATGTTAATATATATAACACATATGTTATATATATTAACATATAGTTAATACATATAAAACATATATTATATATATTAACATATAGTTAATATATATAACACATATGTTATATATATATTAAGATATGTGTTTTTTTTTTGTAAGTGAGTGTGAGTATCTGTATTACTAAAAAATACTAATATACAAAAAGAGGAATTCCCTGGTCTGCCAAAAAGGAAACCAGCCCAGGGGTTCCAAAGTTGCATTCTTTGAGATAGCATAGGGGTATGGTTGGACCGCCACATTGGGAAGCCGATCCAGTCCCATCATATCCAGTTTTTCACAAGCTAATCATAACAGAAACATAAAAAACACAATACAACAATTGAGACTGACCCAGTAACAGTCATTGATCATTAGCTAACCCGACGCTAGTCCAGGATTATGAGATGTTTCTTTCCATCTTTCGCCTTGTCCTTGCTCTCCTCCTTTTGGGCCACCGTGCGGGTATTCTTGATCCTAGATGGTTCTCCATTCCCATAAGCTGGTGTGATGTCCATATGATGGACATAGCGCAAGAATAAGTGGAATTGGGCAGCCATTCACTCCAGCTTCTCCTTCTGGTTCTTCTGGTCCTCTACAATTTGTTTTGTACTAGCATCCAGGTTGTTGAGTCGACTCGGGATCTATTTTAGCAATTTTTTGTGGTCCTTGTTACCCTTTCGGTTGGCAACTTTATTTTATGTGCTCACTTTTCCTATTAACATATTTTTCAGCCATGCCATCTCTACCATCTTATGGTAGAGGGTTTCCCTGGACTGCGTGGTCCCTGGGTCTTTTATCCAGTTTGCTTCCTGGCTTAGGTCCTCCCAGGCTTTTCCCTTACCCTTGGCAATGACTTCCTTCTCCCACATAGTGATGGTCACTTTTCCTTTCGGTTTGACCAGTGTCTGGAAGGTGCCCTTAGCATCTTGGGCCACTTGCTCCATCCTTGAAATCCTCCTATGGCTTGTCGAATTTTCTTCCATTTGGGTGTTTCTTTTGATGTGTGTTTTCTTCATACGCACCATCTTGGCTGGCTTGTGGTGTTTCTTTCCCTGAATTCTCCTCATGTTCCTATCGAACCAGGGGTTCCTCCTTTCTGGGCCCTTGTTTTTGTGGTGGCTCCTGTCGTTGTGCTTTTCTTGGCTGCATCTATTCCTAGTGCTTTGCCTCTTATGGAAATTCTCTTGTTACGAACTCATCCTTGCAATCATGGTCTACCCGTAAAGGTGGTCCTTCCCGTACTTTTTCTCTGTCTCGATATGTGTGACCATGAAAATCCATCTGTTATCCCTGTTCTTTCCATTGCCCCTGATCATTGTGTAACCAACTATGCTCTTCCTCGTACCTATGCTTGGGAGAGGTGTAACCATACTGGTTCGTGGTAACATCTTTTGTCCTACATCACTTACGGCCTACTGAGTCCCATCTGTACTTTCCAACTAACCCTGCACTTTTTCCTACTGATGTGACTTTGATGTCATACCCCCATCTGTTGTGTGGGTTGATCCTGCATTGTCACTTGTGATTGGATGTTGGCCATGAAGATTCTTCTTGGATTCGTCATGCCCACCTATTGGACTTGCACCGCTCCTCTCAATGCGACCTTCCGTACTTAAGTTGCCGTCACAGTCTTTTGTTGCTAGGTGTATGTAGTCTGTTCTAAATTGACCGTTTGGATGTTTCTCCATATGGTGTCTAACTTTGATCCTTCCTTGCTAACCCCTTCGTTAGCGATTCTGTCTGCTAGGCCATTCGCTGACCTGCGTACCCAATGCAACTACACTGTGTTCATCCTTTGTAGATGCTCCTAGAGTTTTTGCAGGGAGTGGGCCAAGTGCCAGTGTCTCTGAACTTTGCCCACTCTGGTGCCATTTTGGAGTCTCTTCACCGTGTTGATTACTAGAGTGGAGTCACCTTCCACGATAGTGTTTGTCATCCTTTCACGGCTTAAAATCTCGAGGATGATCTCCAGGGCTCTGAATTCCACCGCGTTGTTAGTTGACTTTCCCATACTCCCAGCGTACAGCCGGATTATGTTTCTAACACTATCCTTGATAACCCCTCCCATTCCTGTCATGTCTGGGTTTCCTTTTGCCCCCCATCGAAATTCAACGTGAGGGACCCTGTTGGAGGAGGATTCCAGTTGCGCTCACCTATTTGGAGTTGTGGTGGTCATCCTATTTGTGTGCGGTTGCGCCCATCTTTTAGGTGAAAATATTCTAGGACTCTAGAGTCTTGACCTGCGAGTTGCGCTTTCCCATTCTGGCAGTTGCGGCTCTGGACCATTTCTCTTGTCATGGAGATTATTATTTCTTTGATTTTCCCTTCCAAAAGGATTTAATTCTTAAAGATGCAATGATTCCTTTCTTCCCATATTGTCCATATGATCATCCCCAGAATGAGAGTCCAACATAGTTTCACCTCTTCATTTTCGTTGTAACTCTCATTCCAGTTGTTGATGGTTGCACAGATGTTACCTCATGTCCTATTGGACTGTTGAAAAATACCTACTACCCAGTCCCAGATATCTGTTGTGTAGGTACATTCATCGAGGAGATGATTCGTTGTTTCTTCCTTAGATTGACAGAGGTGGCATTATGACAGGCCTATGAAGTCCCTTTTCCTTAGGTTTTCCCAGGTTAGAATTCGGTTGTGAAGTACTAACCATTTGAAAATATTTATTTTTGGCCACTAGGGGCTGCTCTAGATCTTATCCCATAGTTGCGCTGGGTCTTCTTGGTCTTGGTCCACGATGTAATGTTGGGATTCCTTCAAGTTGAATTCCCCTCCATTTTTCTGGCCCCATTTTAGTTGGTCTTCTTCTTCCGAGACTGCAATTTTCATTATCCCTAGTTCCTCATCCACCTCTTTCGTGATTGTTGTGATCCGATCTCTAGTTTGGGGATTGAGATTGTCCCAGATTCTCCATCTGTTTCGATCTGTTTCTTTCTTCCAATAGTGGTGGAATTTGGTTTTTCCTTGCGCGATCATGTCGTGTTGGAGTTCCTCCCTGTCCGGATTTCCCATTTTGGGTTCCTGTTGCGAGGAATCCTCCCAGAATCTAGTTTTTTTATCATTCCTTACTTCCCAGAAGCTGTGTGTCTATACCCAGGTTTTGTTGCGCCAAGCTAGGTTCTAGATGGTTGATCCTTCCCTGGTGCCCATAAAACGAATTTGGTCCTGGTCATTTATGTCTGGGGCATACTTGACCTTCCAGAGATTTTCCCATGGGGTAGAAGTTTCTTTAACCCATCGCCACCATAGTTTCGCCCCATAGGCTTCGTTGGTTACTTGTGGGTCTTGTAGCCCCAGTCCTCCTTTGCATTTTGGCTTGCAAACCTTCTCCCAAGCCACCAAGGCCCATTGTTTCTTTGTTTTCTCTCCTCACCATAGGAAGTCCCTTTGGATGGTCCTTATTTTTTGTAGTATTCCTTTTGGGGCGGGAAATACAGACATCATATAGGTTGGAATTGCTTGCATAACCGTCTTGGTCAGTACAAGTCTCCCCGCAAGGTTGAGAGATCTGTACGTCTAGTTTTTCACCCTATACTATATCTTATTGAGCACTCCTTCCCAAGTTTCCATTTTGTAAGCTCTGTTCGTCAGGGGAATGCCCAAGTATTTAGTTGGGAGTGTTTTGCGCTCAAAGCCCAAAATATTTGCCAGGTTCCTTTGGATTGCAGGGTTGGTGTTGAAAAAATAGATCATCGATTTGGAGTGGTTGATCTCGGCTCCCGAGGCTTCCCCAAACTCTTCTAAAATCCTTTTGAAATTTTTTTCTTCCTTGACCATGGGTATGCCATGGAGTAAGGTGTCATCCACTAACTGTTGTAAGGCGTCATCCACGAACTATTGGTGTGTGGAAGTAGGGAAGTTTTCGAAAGGTTTGAGGCCAATTATTTCTTCTACTGTTGTTGTTCTTTTTATGCTTCAACTAAGACCTTCCATCATCATGATGAATAGGAAGGGCGATAGAGGGTCTCCTTGTCTGATTCCTCTAGTAATCCAGAAGGGTTTGGCTGGGGCTCCATTTATCAGGAGTGAGTAACTTGTCATTAAGACTAGGATGATAATCCAGTTGATCCAGTGTTGGATGAAATCAAAGGCTTCCAGAATCTTAACCATGTAGTGCCAGCTAATTTTGTCATAGGATTTTTCTAGGTGAATTTGTATTATCACCCCCCCTCTCCTCTGGATTTTCAAGGTGTGGATTAGCTCATGGGCATGGATGATGTTGTCCATGATTTGTCGTCCTTCCAAAAAACCCACTTGTTCTTGTGAAATCAATGTGGGTAGGAGGGGTTTCAATCTATTGGCTATGACTTTAGAGATTATCTTGTAAACCACATTGCATAAAGCTATGGCTCTGTAGTGGTCAGGGGTCCTTGCTTCATTTTCTTTTGGGATTAGAGTAATCATTGTGGAATTTAACACTTTTAGGATGGAGGCCGACTGTCTATAGTCCTCCACCACCCTATAAACATCATGTTTGACCACTTCCCAACAGGATTTGAAGAATTCCACTGTGAAACCATATGGACATGGGGCTTTCCCATTGGGCATCTCCTGGATCGCTTGATCAATTTCCTCCTTAGCTATGGGTTTGTTTAGGTTGTTATTCTGTTCCTCGATGACTAGACGGGGGATGCTTTGCATTATCCTTTGGATGGCCTCCGTTCAGTCTTTGTTGGGTTCCTGGGCTATCCCATGGAAGTGACTTACCAGGGTATTTTCAATCTCCTTGTGAGATTCTCACTCGATCCCATCCTAATCCTTAATTTTTAGGATTTTGTTGTGGGCTCTTCTGGAAATGGTTGTTCTATGAAAAAACTTGGTGTTCCTCTCTCCTTCCTTTAGCCATCTGATTCAGGAATTTTGGCGCCATAGAATTTCTTCCTGCTGGCATCTTCCCTCCCATTCCTGGGTCATTTGGGTCTCTTCCTTTTTTCATTCCTCTGTATAGCCCTCTGCTATGCAAACTTACTGGAGTCTTCTCATTCTATCGTCAATATTTTTCTTCTCTTGGTTTATGTTGCCAAAAATTTCCTTGTTCCACTCCCTGAGCTTATATTTGATGTACTTTAGTTTTTTATAGAGTTTGAAAATATGTGTCCCTTGCTCTGGTTGTTCCTCCTGCCACCATTCGTTGATGTTGTCCTTGAAGGTGGGGTGTTCTATCTAGAATTTCTCAAATCTGAATGGTCTAGTCTTCGGGGTGGTTGGGAAGTCTGCTTCCATTCGGACTGGCCAGTGATTAGAACCCCCCTAGGGAAGGATGCTGCAATCTAAGGTTAACCCCTACATAATGATGGATTCCGACACCAAGAATCTGTCTAGTCTTATCACAACCTGATGTTGATTTATCCATTTATTGTTCCAAGTGAAATGTTTGTTATTGGTTCTGATGTCCACCATCTCCATTGTGTCTATGAACATTGAGAATTCTTCCGCATCTCTATCCAATCTCCTGGTGCCTCCTTTTTTCTCTGCAAGTGATGTGATGATGTTGAAGTCCCTTGCCAGGATCCAGTGGAGGTTGTTAGAGTGGGATTTTAGTTCTTCTAGGTATAGAAGCATTCTTCTCTTTTCCTCTAGAATCTGGGGTCCATACACATTAGTGCATAGAATCATCTATGTATTCCCAATGATTTGCATGTTAACTGAAAGTGTGTGCTTGGTAGCCTCGACTGCTATTAGGTTCATCACTTGTGAGTTCAACAAGGTGAGGATACCTCCTACCATCTGTTGTCCTTCAACAACCAACATCTTGTACTTGGTCCATTGTTTTTTGTTGATTGTTTCCATTATGTCTACAGTGCATTTTGTCTCTTGGATGAAACAGAGGTCCTGTTGTTCCTTCCTAAGTCTATTTCTAAGAATTATCTACTTTCATGGGATATTTAGGCCTCTTATATTCCATGTTATAATCTTCATTTAAACATGTGGGGGGGGGGGTTGGGAAAAAGATTTTTTATCTTACCTGATTTTATCAGCAGAGCTCCTAGTTCCTGCAGGGCTAAGTTGTTTGATTTCTTGCCTTTTTTCCTTCTCGTCTTCTTGGGTGAGAGTTGTGGTTGTCCTTCACCTAGTTTGATTCCTAGGTGTCCTATCTCCCCGTGTGTGCGCTTGAGCCCTATGGATTTGTCTTCCTCCCTTAGGAGGAACATGTATCGGATGCAGTCTAGTTGCTCTGCTGGTACATTTTCTACGCCCTACCTTTTCCATTGCTCTAGTATGTTCGAGAGATCGATCCCTTCCCTTTCCACAATGCACAATGTCTTTGGGTCTAGGATCTTCCATTCCTACCTCGCTTGGATTCATTTTCACATCTCCGTCTGCCTCCTGCATGGGGGTGGGGGTATCTCTGGTTTCTCCATCCATAGGAGTTGCGCTACCCTCCTATCCCATCTCCTTGATTGGGCTATCTGTATCCTCTTTTTTTGCTTGTTCTTTGGCTTCTTTAGCTTTTGTATTTTCCTTTCCTCCTTCCTTCCCTTTGTTGTTCTTGTCTCATCCTTTTGTTTTATTCCTGGCCTTCGAATTGCTCCCTGTTGGGGTTTTACTTTGTTTCTTGTTAGCTCTACTTTTGTGGTTTGGTTTTATAAACCCATCCTCATCCTGTTGTAGTTTGGTGTTTTTCGCTTCTTGTTTTTTTAATGATCGAACATTCTCTGATTAGGTGTCCATGTTCGTGAAATATTCTACATCTGAAGGCGATCTTCTCATAGTCAATGTTTTGTATCCATTCCTCGTCCCTGAATTCCAGAATTATGGCTTCTGGGAGTTCCCCCGACACATCCATCTCTATGCAAATTATTGAATAGGATGTGTATCGTCCTTTTAGGGTTGCTTCTGATGTCTTCACGTATTTTCCCAATTTGTTCCCTATTGATTCAAAGGTGGATGGTAGCTAGAAATATAACGGTAAGGAGTAAAGTCTCAGCCATACAGGTACATTTTTGAAATTTTATTTCTCTAGGGAGAATTTTTCCTTCCATGGTCGCATGTACAGTCTTGCTGAGGCGTGGAAGTATGGCCACCGCTCAAAGATCTTATCCCTATCTTCCAGGTTCATGAAAACTACTGTAAAGAAGCCTTTTGAGCCTAGGTGTAGTTCCACTTGTCCGCTTGGCTTCCATTTATATTTAATCCAGTTGCAAATCGTTCTTTCTGTGGGCCACAAATCCATAAACTTGCAGATTAGTGCATGCATCTTCATCTGGTCCCTAAAGAGTTGTGTTTGTGGATCGTCCAGTATTACCTTGGGTATCATTGTTGTCTTTGGTTTACATTGGTTGCGCCCTTCTTCCCCATTGGGGCTCGTGGTTTCTTGCACAACATTTTGAGTTTCTCTATCTTCTTCCCCCATGCCATCGCTTTTCCTTTGGTTTCTTTCCTCACTCTTTGTCGATTCTGATCCCGAGGTGCTTTTCATTGGTGCCTTGAAACCTACACCTCATGGGCCTTTCCCTTTGTCTACTACTACCTACTTGTAAGAGGGGGTTCCATTACTGCCCCCCTTGGTACTCATGTTGTCCTCTGTTGTGGTTGCGCCTACCAAACCCTAGCTTGCAGTTGTTCCAATTGTCGATTTCGGCTTTCAAAAAATCAATTATATATTAAGATATGTGTTAATATATATAACACATGTTATATATATTAACACATATAACATATATGTTATATATTAACAATATGTTAATATATATAAAAATATATATGTAACTAACTATATAAGTTATATAGTCCCTGAGGTGTAGGATAGTTGGTGAGGGAGTGTGTTGTTAAGCCACTCCGTGTTGTTAAAGTCACCGGTTCGAAACCTGCGGGGACAAAAAATCCAACCATGTTAAGGGTTGGTGTGGCTTAGGCCGGGTGCGATCCCTGGGTGATTTTGACGGCTTAGATGCCCCTGAGTCGCGGTTTCTCAAGCCACAGGTTAATCCCGTAGCCAACAGGTCTGGACAAATTAACAAACAAAAAAAAACTATATAAGTTATATAGTTACATATATACATGTATCTATATAACTTATATAGTTACATATAATATAAAAATTTAAATTTTTTTCTAAATTTTAAAAGTTTTTTTATATAATTTTTTTTTTTTATTGTAATTTTAAGGTTTGTTAACTTTTTTTTGTTAATTTTTTTTTAAGTTTTATATTAAAACTTATATTTTAGGTTTTTTAATTTGGAGTTTTTATATATATATTTTTAATTTTTTGGGGTTTTTTTCACCTTTTAAAAGTTTTTTTTGGGCTATAATTTTGTTTTTTTATTTTTATTTTTTTC
>ML797989.1:764390-793134 GCA_009831015.1 Picea engelmannii | reverse complement strand
TACATGAAAAAACAAGCATTTAAAAAAAAAAAAGTCGAAACCTTATGTATCAGAAAATTCAAAATATCAAAAAACCACCTAAAAAGGGAGGGGAGTGCTACTAGTAGCACCATTTTTAAAAACGGGGTGAAAAACTTGACCCCCAAAAAAGCAAGAACTATGTAGAGTTCTCATTAAGTTGGTAACTATGTTTCCATCATTAATTCCTCCCTTTGTCACTTGAAAGGAGAGACCACAAGTGATTTCACAAACCATTGTCACTTGATTTATTAACTCCCTCCCTTTAGGTTGATGAGAGTTTCATCATTGTACTCCCACCTTTGTGCTCAAGAGAGTACCATACTTACTCCATTTGTGTACGACGCAAAGTGGGCATGTGGAAACAACCACATGTTATCTCATCCCGTGAGGTCCATTCTTAAAAGCTATGCCATAAGGGGACCACTTTGAACTCATATAACCTTATGTCAGGTAAAACAAAGGGCTATGTGCTACAAGATTAGTTTTTACTCAAGATTGAATTCTACGATAAGACTTATATAATTGCTTGGTTTTTGATGACCTCTGCCAAGGATCGATCCACTCATAGTGAATATTTAATATTGCAGGTTTCTTCAGTGTTGAACATGGGTTTGAAGAATGGTTATGCTTTCCACAATGTTGACAAGGATGGAGATTAAAACATTGATTCTCCATGTGACTAACTTGATTGCAATGTTGGCACTTTGCATGCTAATGTTGAATTTGAATAGGTGAAGTTGAAACTTCTTGAAGGAATACAACACAATGGAACTGGATTGGTTTGGAATAATTGGGAATATAAAAGGTAAGTTCCTTGTCATATGCAAGTCCTGTCCTGTGCTTGTTATTTATGATTTCTTCCCAAGTTTTGATGATGGGATTGGAAAAAGTATTATGAACTTGTTCATGCTGAACTTGAACCATGTCATCTCCATTTTCATCTGGAGTTTTCTTATAGATTTTCTCTGGGGCGCATTGTTTATTTGTATGACCATCATCATCATCATCATAGAGAGGGTTGTTATGAACAAAAACTAGTTCAGAACACTTCACTAGCTGTTGATTTTTTAGATCTATCAACTCATAATTATGTAGCTGGGATTGTAATTGAAACAGATGAATCCTTGTTTGCATGACTCACAAACATGTGATAACATTTTCCAATGTTTCACTGATCATTATGACCGAAATGTTCTTAGTTGTTTCTAACAAAGTTTCCAATAAGGAAACCATCTCCATGATTTTATCCATCATTGTGCTTGAACTTCACACTCACTTGTACTTTTGAATTCCATGCTTGCTTGAATTTGTTCACTCACTCACTTGCTTGTACTCATGAATTCACTTGCTTGATCTCTCTCTCTCTCTTGCAGTTCAGGCTTGCTTGACTTTTCTTCCAGGAAGTTGAGGGTGTCATATACTACCTAAGATGCACCCAAACTTGTGATTTTACAATGGTTTGAATTTCAACCACTCAAACTTATCAATTTTGACTCAAAATTACAATGATTCTAGGGTGTCGGGCTCAACTGAGAATGCACCCAAAAATTACAATGCAATTCAACTTGATTATATTTGACACTTACAAAAAACTATTGTAAGTTATAATTGAGCTTGAAAAAATAACATCTGAAATTTTACATTCAACGCTGATTCCAAAGTTGAATTGATGTTGATTTTGAAGTTGAATTGATCTTTGAGTATGAATGCTTGATGATGCTTTGACTTCAAGTCATGTCCAATTATCCTTTCATTACAAGCTTGATTTGTTCACTATTGATGTGGTTGATGACTTGATTACTTGAACATGCATGGTAGCTATTTGATTACTTATGCTTGAATTGTATGTGCTTGACTAAAAATGTTCATAAGTGCTCGAATTGCATTAAGTTGCCTTGTACTTTAGTGTGTGTATGATTGTTTTGTACTATGAAAATATGTTTTGAGTGTCAGAACTAGACACAAAACACCAAAATAATCCATGAAAAGATCACCAATGCACACTACACAAGGTGTACCTATGATCCCCCTATTCAGATTTCGGGTGGATCTAGGACACAGAGAAAAAACATTTGATTTTATTGAGATGTCTTCTTTGCAATGAATGCAATATTTGTTCAAATACAATAGTCATATAATATGACTTGGAAAAAATATTTCAGTTGTTTTCGTGTTCCAACATCTATACTGGAATTCCCTAATAATGAGCAAAGTCACAAATGCATAAATCAATGACATAAATCTACACAAAATCACAGTTTTATGTTATTTAAATTGTATTTAAGAATCCAGAAACAGATTCAGTGTGCTAAAAAACCCTTGGCTCTCTGAATTTTGAGGAAAATTAAGCAAAAAATATCCTCAGAAAAGAGCAAAAACTTAGAACAGTTAAACTACGACTTATAAATTTTTAAAAAGTGACTTATTAAAATGTGTGCATAGTTTTGACTTATGCATGGCATGATTTTTGAATGTATAACTACTTCACCAATTTTCATGTGAACATTTTAAATTTGATGCCTTGCTAAATAAGCACTTATAGGTGGGAGCTTGATAAAATCGAGGAGTAACTCTTTGAAGATTCCTTGAGACAAATCATTGAATAAGTGTTTGCTCATTCTAATGGAGGGCGGATCAAGGATGGTGCATAATTCGTTGAGCACTTGATTGAGGCAATTGTTGAGAAAATTTTGTATCAAATCATGTTTTGGACTGAAAATCGATGAACAATTTGTTGTGGATTTGTTATGAACTGAACTAAGAGTTTCTTCCTTCACATGACAGGCTATCTAGGCTGCATCTCCGGTCCATAGCATGATCAACCATTTATAATTTTTTTGTATGGATACAATCATATCTCCTGCCTGATTGATGATGCCCTTTCTCGCTTGAATCTTGAATATATCCATGGACAAAAGATACATAATGTTTTATTAAGAAATTCGTAGCACCATTCTCTATCAAATTTCACATTTCTTTGTGACTGTCGTCCATTAATTCGTGTCTCTACCCATCAAAATAGCTGCCAAAAAATAGAAAGAAATGTTGCAAGAAGAGAATACAATAGAAACTACTTTCGTTTGAAAAAACAACATATTTTAGTGGATGGATATTGAAAAGAAATCACACAGATTTGCTCCTTCTTTCTTTGAACATCAACAGAAGTCTCTCGCAAAACTTTTTGATGGCGACACTCCCTCTATCACATGAATTTTTTTATTAATTAATTGTTGTTCAGAGGACATCTCTATGAATTCCATAATTGAATGGGCATTATTTTGGCCTTTCAAACAACACAACCTTCTCCAGATCTATTGATCCAATCAATCAACATGAGTTAATTCTTATAAGTGTTAGACAATGGAAGAAAAACATAGCATAAACAAGAAAGATCAAACATGCATTAAACCAAGCACAACAATCCCACAATTTGACACAGTGATTTATGTGGAAATCCAATGTGGGAAAAAACCACGAGGAAATGATAGTCATATATTCTTATTATTCAAGGGAGAATTACAATAGCCAGCACATGCATACAACCATCCTCTCCTCACAGACACATTGTACTCCACAATATTGTGCATTTCTTACACACTCTACACACATTGCACTCACACCTCTATGGGTATGCACACATATATAACATCTATCACTCAATTACACAAACTGATCATGGATAGATCACATAGTTACACGAACAATTCATAAATAGATTGCATGCATGTGCATGTGACCGCATGAGGAAATTCATTGGCATGTTTCCAACAATCTCCACCTTGACAACAATTTACCTGATATATCATGCCCTTAATTAATTCATCATCTTTTTTGCAAGACAAGAGAAGCCAAACACCATCACATCTCCGCAACTTATCTGACAATACCGTTATGTGAACATGCCTACACGATTCACGCCCACATGGACCATTCTGTCTCAATCAATACCATGTCTAATAAACTGATGCACTTTTCCAAATCTCATGAATCATAACCACAAATCAAATCATTGCAACCATTGTAGGTGATACTTGTGCTTATGTGTTTGAAGCACCCATTTCCATGCTCTTCACATGGTTTTTCCATGTGTCTACTGACAACACCAACTGCATGTGAAATGTTGACCATTTCTACATCGCAATCATCAAGCTTCCTACTAGAATATAATACTTGAGACATATAAGCCTTTTCTTCTTCATCAATTATGACATAAACCTAAAGAGAACTTACAATGGAAAGCCAAAGGGATTTTACCAGTTTCACATTTTTCATTCTGAATTTCCTGAGTATCTTCACCACATACTTCTGTTGTGATAACTAAGCTTACCATATTTCTTGTCTCTATGTATTTCCATGCCCAAGATTTATTTTGTTTCTCCCAGATCCTTCATAACAAACATCCTAACGAACTAAGACAACCTGTTGACCTCAACCATGCTTGTGCTTGTAACAAACATAACATATAACACCAAGATAATGAATATACCATAAACACAATGGTTATACTCACTTCCTGTAAAATTTGCTCACCATGAAGGAATCAAACATCTTGTACCATTTTCCTAGCATGCTTCAGGCCATACAATGATTTTTGAGTTTGCAAACAAATCTCTCGTTGTGATTCTGAACTAAACATTTTGGTTGTTCTATATACATCCCCTTATCCAAAAAACTCCATGTAAAACAATTTTAACATCTACTTGAACTATCATAACCAGTGCTAACACAACATGAATAGAAACAAACTTTTAACAATTGGTGAGAAACTTTCATGGAAATCAATACCTTCCAAAAATCTTTCTACTACCAATCATGCTTTGAACCTTTAATCTTTTACTATGTTTGATTTTATAAAAGGAGATACATCAAACACAACATCTTTGTCCATGATGATTTTGTGGGTAGTAGGATCCCACAGTCTGCACCCCTTAACATCATCACCATATCAAAGATCTACCTGTTTGATCCGAGTCCTACTTAGACTGTTGATAAAAAACATAAGCACCACAACCGAATAATTTCACATTTGAGTAATTACTAGATGACCTGTGCATACCTCTTCCTAAATCTTCTCGTCTTTTACAACTGAAGGTGACCTATTTTACTAGATAGCACAACCGCTTTTGTCAACAACTATTGTTGCAACTTGGCATTACTGAACATGCCTATTTGATCCCAACTTCCTTTAAATACTTTCTAAGTTCCATGGATATGAACTTACCTTCATCATATATTCTCAAACACTTGATTGACATGCCAACACATCAACATTTCTAAAGACCCACCTTTCTAAACTGGACACACTACTCCACCTCGAACTTTGCATTTGAACAACTTTGATCAAATATGGCCAAACCATCCAAGTAAGCCTTCATCGCTTACCTCCATGCCCATTTACAATGGATTTCACCAAGGCTTATATAGGCGTCATTACATGAAATCCATGGAAACAATACCATGGGATACCCAAAACACATGGACCCGAAAAACCACCTGCTTTGAGATAAAAACAAATTTAACTCATTAAATCTTTCACCGAATTAAGGATAACTCAACATACATGTCTCCCCCCCCCACATATTCAATCTACCTAAATCTACGTCTAGACTTTTCATAGGTGACCTGATAAACTAGGGGTACACATGCCTATCCAGGTCTCACAGACATATTCTCATTTACATGCAATCAATAATTTTTACAACTCCAAAGTAAATACAATTTTTATTTTTCATTTCATGGTGACTCAACCATCATCGCCATGCACCATCTATGTGAACACAAGTGGAGATACAAAACATACAGAAAAAAACTTCATCAACCATATATGTAGTTGAATTTTCTTCTTTCGTGGAGTCCTCTTTGGATGCTTGTTGTCTTTTCCAACAATCCTTCTTGAGATACCCAGATTTTTCACAAAACCAACATGTTACCTTACCTTACTGTCTTTTGACTTAGACTTGGTTTTACCTTTATGATCTTTCCCTCCTTTTGTAGATTGACCTTTGACCACCATTTCTTCTGTTGTTGAGGTTTCCTTACTAGATCTTCTCCTCATTTCCTCACACAACAGAGCTCCCACAACAATGTCATAATCAATGGCATATGTTGTGTTAAACCACACAATTGTTACCAGATGATCCCAAGACTCAAGAAAGAAACACAATAGCGTAACCACCTTGTTCTCATCCTCTTACTTTACTTCCATACTAGATAATTGACAAATAAAAGTATTGAAAACATTCAAGTGATCAACAATTTTTGTACCTTCTTTCATCCACAAGTTGTACAACTACCTCTTCAAGAATATTATGTTTGACAAGTTCTTTGTCATATACAGAATCTTCAGTTTGGTCCACAAACCTGTTGTTTCCTTCTCTTCAACGATGTTAAAAAACACCTCATCTTCCAAAAACAAACGAATAGTATTGAGGGCTCTTGCATCTAGATCCTTCCAATCCTTGTTGCACAAGCAGATCTCGCATCTTGAGCTTCCATAGCACAAAGCTATTCTTACCACTGAATTTTTCCACCTCAAACTTGGAACTCTGCACTTTCACCATTAGTAGAAACAACTATCCAAACCATAGCTTATACTAAACTGAGCTCTTTTATGAACAAATCTTAAAATCCAAGGTTGAACTAAAAAAAATAAATTTAAGCTCCAAAAATATAACTTAAAACAAAGTATATCTTAATTTTTATTTTATTTTAAATATTCACCTTATACCATTCTCCACCCATATAAAGGCGATTCTTCACATATTATACCATGTGCATAATAAAAATAATCCACCTCACCTTTTTTTCATAACAAGCTCACCTTTATTAATATCCTCCACCTTTTAAACATCCACTCACGAATTTTTCCTTTAATTTTTGTTTTTTGGATCATCGCACCTTTCGATGAGGATCACCTGTGACTATTATAAATTGTTGCACCTTGTTAAATGATAGCCTGTGATAATTTTCTCGCGACACTTTGAAAATTGTCGCACCTTGTCAAACTACAACCTACGATGATGTCGCACTGTGTACTACTCTAAGCTTGCGACGATGTCACACTGTGTACTACTATGTTCTAGCATCGTTGTTGAAATTTTTCTAATTCTTGAAGTGTGTCTGTGACTATTTCACTTTTCCACAGGGACAACCTACAATGGTCTAATAAAAATCGTCCTACGTTGATCCACTTCACTCATATCATCTCAGCTCGGTTAACCTGCTCTTTGATCCAACGACCAGATTCCCTTCTCCTTTGCTTTCTGCTACTTCAACTCTAAGCTCTGATACCACTTGTTAGGAAACATAATCAAAACATAGCATAAAACAAAGTATAATCAAGCAATATCAAACACGCATTAAACCAAGCACAATAATCCCACAATTTGACACAGTGATTTATGTGGAAACCCAATGCGGGAAAAAACCATGGGGTAATGATAGTTAGGTATTCTTATTATTCAAGGGAGAATTACAATATCCAGCACATGCATACAACCATCCTCTCCTCACAGACACATTGTACTCTACAATATTGTGTCTTGCTCACACACTCTACACACATTGCACTCACACCTCTATGGGTATGCTCGCATATATAACATATATCACTCAGTTACATAAATTAATCATGAATAGATCACATATTCACATGAATAGTTCATAAATAGATTGCATGCATGTGCATTAACATAGTTGCATGCATGTGCATGTGACCGCATGAGAAAATTTGTTGGCATGCTTCCAACAATAAGGCGTGCAAGCAAGTAGAACCAACATGGACGAGTGTTGAAATTGTTGAATGCTTGATGAAGGAAAGCTAGAGTGGAAAATTGAACAATCAATAGACCTAGAAAATATTTACACGAATAGAAATAAAACACAATTCTCGTGATACCTCTTGGTTGTGCTTGATTCACACTTGTACATTTTTCTATTGAAGGAGTTTCCAATAGAATGTATATATTGGTGTATCACAATGAATCTAGGTGACACTCATGTTCTCCATTCTTTTATGATCCCATGCCTCAACTTTTGTTTCTAATTGTAGTT
Organism: Picea engelmannii; assembly: GCA_009831015.1. Classification (NCBI taxonomy): domain Eukaryota; kingdom Viridiplantae; phylum Streptophyta; class Pinopsida; order Pinales; family Pinaceae; genus Picea; species Picea engelmannii. The sequence goes on along the minus strand of ML797989.1, from coordinate 785,061 downwards.
GGGCGACTGGTTCTTTTTTCTTGCATGCATGCATTTTGACTTATATCCTAGGGAAATGGAAATTTGTTGCATGAGCATTTCTCCTGTCGTACACACTTATTATGTTCAATGGAACCAACAACAGATGAGAAATGAGTCAATAATATGGATGAGTGCAAAGGGTTGTAGAAATCATGTTTTCTGAGTGCCAGCAAATGATCTAGGGAACCTTCTCTTTATTTCCATTGTACATCCCAAAGATTATAAATTTGCAATTTGTTGGTGTGGGTTGCATCTACCATCGAGATTGAATTCTTCATCATTCATGGAAAACTACCATGGTGACATCATTCCCTTAAGACCATAAGTGTTATGATACCAATCGAAGAAATTGAGCACACAATATTAGGACAAGAAGATCGTGAAAAATGCCTCAAGCCATATTCACAACATTGTATTCATTTAATGATTAAAAATATAAAATACAACAATGTAACCACCTCAATTTCTCTCACATCTAAACCTCATGAGGAGATAAGGTAGGAGGAGGCAAAGTAGGAATATAGAAACACACTTAGGATAACAACTATACCTTAAATGTGAAATACATAAAGGTGGTATACTAGGACTTTATGATTGTATATGAGTAAGAGGCTAACAAGCACATCGAGACCCTTTCTGTAAATGGGCAGAAGTCGAAGCATCCATGTGGAAAATATTTAGACGGGATGTAGATATCTATCGATACATGTGTTCCTGTGAATGGAGGTGGATAGCCAAGCAGTAGCATGGGACGCACAATTGGTGCCCAAGGGCCTTGTACGTGCTGCCTAGAAAGAATTGGGTTCCCTTGGTTCCTCAGTTTCTCACATGGCACTTAAATGAGTCATGTGCGTGAAGAATGGGCTTCTCTAAACCATATGTGGTAGAATAACGCACATTTTCTCATTCAATCCCACTTAACCCCATTGAGTAAACATACGAATCCCACAACAATAAAGAAGCAGGGGATAGTCAATGGATGTCATCGAATCAAGAAAGGATAAGCTTGGTCTCTCAATGGACAAAATAGATTGGGTGGATATACATAAAGAGATGTTGTGGTCCACCAGGGTCCTTGTGATCAATTAACCAAGGATGAACTCATGCAGGGGTGCACATGAAGCGTGGATGACACCCCCAGAGAATAAGAGTTGCGCATGTATAGAGACATCATCGTCACAATCAAAGTTCTACACTCCCAGTCTCTTCATGCATTAAAGAGGTGATGTGTCCATTATATGATCACTAAGGGAAATAATTTTTAGGTGAAAATCAACAATAAATGTTAAAATACCACTTGGATATTCCACACGTTTGGTGGTAAAGTTAGTAGCCATGCACCATGAATGCAAAGGGGTTGATCTATCTCAAAAATCAAGAATGTCGATGGGGGTGTCTCATGGAACTTCCAATCGTTTATGGTTCGATAGGATGACTGAGATGATATAAGGATGAATGTTCTAGAAGGGATCGACAATTAATGTATGACACTCTAAGTTATCAACGACCCTCTGTAGGCCTCCTCGTTGTACCATCATACCTTCCTAACAACTTTCATTTTTCCAAATCAATGCTTGGCTAGCTAAGTGTCAACCTTTTTATTTCTATAAGAAAGTGTCCAAACTTTTAGTATGTGGGAATAATAGACATGGAAGCAAGCATAAATACAGTTTCTTTGATCCAGCATTATCCATCCACAAAACCTGGGTGAAATGATTACAATGGATTCGTCAAGCAGACCACAGGGCCAAAATAAATATAGGATTTCCCAATACCGACAGACACCAGAGCCGTCATTTCATCATCATGTAAGTTTCATTGGATCCCGAATGGAAAAGGTGCAGAATGTGCAATTCATCGATTATGACGTCTAATACCCTGGTCATTTCCCCACCTTGGTCTTTCACAATCATGCATGAACAATTCACAATGAAAATGGTAAGTCATTAGTGCTTGCACAAAAGTGGGACAATCTAACACCCTGTTTCCCCTAGTTTGTAATTATACCTATATTGGCCAAGGAACTATGGAAAACTAAAAGGTTTGAATGTTTGATTTGATGGACCTTTGAATAAAAGTTTGATGAATGAAAATTCTGTTATTTTAATAAAAAATGGATATGTGTTGCATTATTGTTGGAAAGGGGGCGTGCTAAGAAGAGACCACGAATGCTATGAAAAGGGGTGGAGGGGACCCATAATGGTTGCGTTAACCTCCACCAAACCAGTACTTTTTTTGGATTGAATTGCTCAGGATAAGAATAACCCTCTGACCCAGGAATGAATTATAGGCAGGCTAGTAGGTGGGAAGACCTCCTCAAGAGTTAATGAGGGGATGGGGGAGATTGCCCATCTGTAAGGCTTCTAGACCTAACCAACGACTGGGAATTGGATCCACACGCAATATTACCAAGGAAGGAAAGAAAGGAAGTGTGGTGGGTGCAGGGGGAGACCTGCGAGGAGTGTAGAGATGAGAGTCGAAGCTCTCGGGTCCAAGGAAGGAATCAGAACAAGGGAAGTGACTTCTGATCCTAGAAAATAGAGACTGAGCTGGAAGAAGGAGAGTAACCTTTGTCCCCATATATTTCTTATTGGGAGAAGGAGAGTAACCTTCGTCCCTAACTTTCTTTGAGCTTGAAGAAAGAGATTGAATCTCAAAGCATCGTGGTCTAAGCTCAGCGGTGGCCAGTGATAAAGCCATTGGGAGTGACTGAGCCTATGGTTGGGTGGAAACGAGCACCCCTTTCAGAAGTCGCATCAAGCCTTATGGTTCTGATAAGTGTTTTCATGCCTTGTGCTTTGAATTGCAAATAATGGTTGCATTTGTGTATTTATATGTCTATAAATGGTTTCTGTATTAAATGATTAAGTTATGAGTATACATTCACTCCATTGAGAACATATACTTCTATTTGATTTTCCATATTCTCTCTTTCAATCCTTAGAGGTGCTTTCTCCAGGGAACTACATCACCGTTCTAGAGTCAAAGCATGCCCCTTGGAATAGCTATTGTTTGGTAACCTCATGATTTTACCTTGCCCTGACTCAGAGCTTAAATCTCTGTGAGTTAGGGAGGATTTTTATTCAAACCAGTAGTCTAGGATACTTTGAACTCGCACCTAAATCCTTAACCAAAAAACTGATTAAGAGTGGGTATTATAGCCCAAGATTTATCTGAAGATCCATGCGACCTAGGTCTAGGAACCCTGTGCAAAAAACATAAAAGGAGTTGGCTCATGAAGGTTTCGGAACCTAGGACCTCGAAGCTCTGAGATGTCAAATTATATGATAGTCAAGTTACCCAAACCACCGATGATTTAAGGATCTGACAACGGAGATGGAAGCGAGCCATTTAATGGGAGGAGAGGCCATCCTGATCGTCAGATAGACTCAAATACTCACTAGGGTTAATGAATCAAACACCAGTCGCTCGATTAAATCGATGGTTTGGAATCATTGTGGAGTGCGAAGCTGAAATTAGCGGACATGCTAGTTCATGGCCCGGAATCAACCCACGTCGTCGATCTCGTCAGGAATGGGAGATCAATGACTAGGATTAGACTAGACTCAAGTGAGAAATTTCTAGATTACGGAGGTTGAACCCTCAATCACTATAAACCTTCAATCTATGAACGGAGATCGAGGGTGGAGAATCATTGCGGAGCACAAAGGTGAAATTAGCGGACACGCTAGTTCACGGCTCATAATTCACTGATGTCCTTGATCTCTTCGGGCTGGAAGATCAATGACTCTAGTTTGACCAAGTTTGGTGAGTACTTTCAAGATTTCTAAGGGTGAACTCTCTGATAAAGAGTATGCACGTTGGGGCCTCGCAATTACTGTGAACCATCGATTGGTGGAAATCTCGGTATTGGTCGGATCATAACTGCCAGGACTTGAATAGTTGTGAGATGGTTAGTTGTGAACCCCTTAGGAAATCCGTGGAGTAACGGAGTCCTTCGGTATCGTCGGTCTGAGAGAATCGGAAAGCTCAGAAGAGATAACTTTTTCAAGAGAAAAAGTGAGACCTAAGATAGCTAGGATCACAGGAGGAATGAAGGTTGAGGCCTTTGAACACCCAAAAAACTCTTCTAAGTCAGAGGAATTCGAAAGCTCAGGAGGAGGAGCAACAGTAACTGTTGGGTCACAACACAGAGGATCAACAGTTGTCTAATCAAAGAAAGGTGCACGAACCTTAGCGCTTTGCACACGCGGGAGAGTGAACTTTCCAAGTTCTAAAGTCAAAAAGTAATTTGGGACCATCCATCGTCAAGGAGGATGGGTGGCACAATATCCATAACTTCGAAAGTTCGTGGACCGGGAGGAGGTGAAATAGACAAAGTAGATCCTGACCATTGATCGCCAGGAGACACGTGTCATCAGATCAGTAACTCAGAATAAATCACTTCGAGAGTTTCAGTTGAGAGTTGAAACTCCCAAAGTCTAGAGAGACGGAGAGCCAAAGTGAGTCTCAACTGTCAGACCCATAGGACAGGTGGCGTGACTCGGTGGACTCCGGGTAAAGACACAAAGTGAATCTCAATCGTCAGATCCAGAGGGACACATGGCATAGATCTGTTTCCCTCAGGTGAAATCAAATCAAAGACCCGAAGAGAATATAGACCATCAGATCCAGAGGGCATGTGACGAAAGATCGCGAAATCCGGGTGAAAACACTCCGGGAGAATGTGAAGGATAAGAGTTTGAAATTGCTGAAAATCAAACAGTTGAAGCATTTCGGAGCCGTCAATATGAAGGAGGACACATGTCATCATATCGTGAACTCCGGATAGAATGTCCTGAAAGAAACAGAGAAAGGAGAATTTGAGGTTTGATATTTCCGAAGGCCGAAGTCCTGAAGCAGACGAGAGTCATCGATTTGAGGTGGATGCATGGCCCCAGATATAGAAATCCGAGTACAGAATACTCTGGAGGAAAGTAGAGGGTGAAAGCATTGAAGTCCCAAAGTAGAATCTCGACCATTGATTGAGAAGGGAGCTAAAGGTCATTGATATGGTCTTGGTGGAAAAGTGTTGAAGTCCCAAAGAGGACCAGGGTCATTGATTTGGAGAGGACGCATGGAAAACAATCTGCCACTCTGGGGGAAATCACTCCAGAATAAAGAGGAGGTATTGAACAAGAACTCCCGAAGGAGGGAGAGTCAGAGTTCATCTGAACCGTTTGTTTGTGAGGGGTAGGTGTCAATATATCTTCCACTCCGGGAGATAGCCACTGTAGAGAAAGCAAGGTTTGAGAGTTGAAAACTTCGAACACCGAAGTCCTGTAGAAAATCATGTCTGTTGGTTTAAAAAGGGGTAGATCTAAGCCGTCAGTTCAGAAGTATTGCCAAGATCGTGAGATCCAAGGTCACATTGAATTGCGGGGATAGAAAGTGCTCGGACTTTAAAATTTAGAGGGCGAGCTGCAATGAGAACCACGGTATTGAGAAAGGGACACATGGTGGCTCGTGGTGAATTGTAGGGAGAAAATAAGTTGGACTCAAACCACCCTTGTCCATGCCTGCAATCACATGATTGGCGTTCGGTCGTAACCCGCAGTCATATACGATGGTCATCAAAGAATAAAGAAAAAAAAGGGGGCTAGTCCCCAGACTTTCCAAATCAGAGATTGTGGAGAGTGGATCTGTTCCTATAAGGAGAACAAATTTTTTTTATGCCCCACCATGGGTGTGTGGAAAATTGGTATCAGAGCATGGTTACAACACTTGGCCTTCTTGGGCTCATGGACGAGTCGCTAAAAAAAAACCATAATTAGAGTACTTTTAGGAGTGACGCCCTATCTTGCCTCTTTCTTAAAGAGTCCGGTTAAAAATGTTATTGAGGAAAAGAATGAAACGTTCTATTGTGTGTGTGAATTTAAGGAATTTGAGCCATGTATCGTTCATAAACTGTTAGCTAAGAACAAGTGTTTTTTTTTTGTCAACACTCGAGCTGTCATTAAACCACAAGAAAACTTCAAGATTTAAGGATGGTGATCTGTCATGAAGTGGGGGATGGATCCCACAATAGAGACGAAGAATTTGACGAAAGGAGGGTGGTGGAAACCCCTCCGGATCTGGCTGAAACTGTAAGGAGGCTTAGGGCCGAATTGCAGAGTTGCAAGGCTGACAACGAGATATTGATAAACGAGAAATAAAAACAAATAGAAATTAACGCAGTCTTGTTGTAGATCTTATCCAACATACAGAGGCAACTGCAGCTTGAGCCTGCAACCAGTGATATGGACCGACAACATGAGAAGAGAAGTCAAATTCCACCTGAGATCCGAAAACATGACCACACCAGGAGAAATACCTCGAAGAAGGCCCAACCTAGAGGCAGGGGAAACTTATTGGAAGAGTCCTCTGGAAAGAAAGCTAACAACTTCGAAGGATATTCTAGTATTAGAGCGAGCTCACATTCTCAAAGGGAAGGAAAGAAGCGGAAGCGTTCCAAAAATCATGATCCTAAAGAGTTCAAGAAAGCCAAACCACCCTCTTTCGATGGAGAGATTAAGAAGGGAGAAGAGGTTGAAGCTTGGCTGCTTGGTTTAAAGAATTACTTCAGATTCCATTATTACTCTGAAAACTTGAAGGCTCGAATAACCATCTTCAACCTGAATGGAAAGGATTCCATTTGGTGGGAAGACCTTAGGAATGTGAAAGGAGTCCATAATAAGTACTTGTCATGGAAGTAGTTTGAGAAATACTTCAGGAAGCAATATCTGTCAGAGAAATACATGGATGGGAAGACTAAGGAGTTCTATGAACTTAGGCTGGGGAAACTCACCATAGATGAATATGTTAATAAATTTCTTGAGCTACTGAGGTATGTACCCTACATAAAGGATGAGAAGGTAAAAATGGATAGATTTATTAGTGGATTACCTCATAACTACCTGGACAATATTGAGTTTGACAAACCAAAGACCTTAGAAGAAACCATCTAGAAGGCGAGTTATTGTTATGAACATTTCGAGAATAAGACAAGGCCTCATGAAGACTGGAAGAAAAGGAGTAGTTTGGGATTCAAGAATAAGGGATTTAAATCCTCAAGATTTAAGAATTATGGAAAGGGTTCTAGGATGAGCCTCCCCTACTAGAAGTGTGTATCAACAAAATTTCCCCTCTCAAAGTGGAAATAAACCTTTTAAGACAATCCCAGGAAAGACTGATAACCTAAAGAAGGAACCCTTAAAATGATGGGGTTGTGGAGAAGATCATCGGTTGAGGGACTATCCACACAGACAACAGAACAGTAAGAGAGTCTACAATATATAAGAAGCTACCACCATCAATGATGTGGCTAGGAGCATGCCACAAATCTATGCATCCGTGGACAATAGTCAAGCCGACCACCAAGCTTCAGTAGTGGAGTCGGAAGGTATGATCACCAACCATCTAGTTTCTATTTTAATTGACCCTAGTTCTAATTTGAGTTATGTGGCCCTTTAGATTGTTGACAAGTGAAAATTTCAACCAGTTAGACATGTTAAGCCATGGTTGGTATGACTAGCCACTAGGACCAGAAGGAAAGTGGCAAAGGTCATACCAGCTTGCCAATTCATCATGGGTGGATTTCCCACCCAAGCAAACCTTAACATACTCCCCTGGGGTCTTATGACTTGTTGATTGGTATGGATTGGTTGGATTCTTATAAAACTAAGTTGGACTGTTACCATAAAACTTTAGAATGTATAAATGAATAAGGGGGAAAGATAACCCTCCAAGGGATTCAGAAGCCTGTCTCAGTAAGACAAATATCATCTCTTCAAATGAAAAAGTATTGCAGAAAGCGATGTCCTCTATATGCAATATAGGTGTTGGGATTTGTTGAGGATGAAAAACCAAACCTAACAGACTACCCCATATTAAGAGAATACAAGGATGTATTCCCAAAAGAGGTACCAGGTCTACCTCTAAGAAGGAATATTGACTTCTCGATAGAACTTTCACCAGGAGCGTTGCCAACATCTAGAACGCCATATAGGATGAGTACGCTGGAACTGGTTGAGCTCAAGCTACAACTAAAGTCGATGATGGACAAAGGCTACATCTGACCCAGTGTATCTCTGTGGGGAGATCCCATATTTTTTGTGAAAAAGAAAGATGGCACACTCTGACTGTGCATAGATTACAGACAACTCAATAAGACAACCATAAAGAACAAGTACCCCTTACCAAGAATTGATGACTTATTCGACCAATTGGGAGGTGCTTCCATTTTCTCGAAGATTGAATGAAGGTCTGGATACCATCAAGTTTGAATTAAGGATGAACACATCCACAAAACAACCTTCAAGATGAGGTATGGTCACTATGAGTTTGTGGTGGTGCCATTTGGGTTAACCAATGCCCCCGCCACTTTTATGTGCTTGATGAATAATGTACTCAACAAATTTCTAGACAAATTTGTATTGGTTTTCATTGATGATATCCTAATCTACTCCAAGAATAGAGAGGAGAATGAAGAACATATTAGACTCGTACTTCAAGTACTAAGAGAGCATCAACTCTATGCTAAGTTTAGCAAGTGCGACTTTTTCCAGAAGCAAGTCCATTACTTAGGCCATGTTATTTCTAAGGAAGGGGTGGCAGTAGACTTTGACAAGATCAGATCTATTATGGAATGGACTATCCCAAAGGATGTATCTAATATCAGATCCTTCATGGGCTTAGCAGGATACTATAGAAGGTTCATAAAAGGGTTTTCTAAGATTGGTTGTCCAATCACTGCCCTTCAGAAAAAGGGGGTTAAATTCACTTGGACATCAAAATGTGAAGAAAGATTCCAAGAACTGAAATACCTCTTGACCCATGCACCTGTGTTGAAGATTGCAGACCCGAATAATGATTTCCTCGTGTATACAGATGCCTGCAAGGAAGGACTCGGAGGATTCCTTATGCAAGAGGGATGTGTAATTTGCTACGCATCCAGGAAATTAAATGATCATGAGATCAATTATGTGACCCATGACCTAGAGTTGGCTGCCATAGTACATGCTTTAAAAATGTGTAGGAAGTACCTCCTGGGTAGGATATTTGTGCTTATGACAGACCATTATGGGTTGATGATCTAGGAGGCTCCCCAAGCTCAGAAAATGCTCAAAAATCAAAGTTCTCAGAATTGGATGAAACCAATTCCATTGCGACTGGATCATCGCGCTGATTCCGACAGTATATTTAATTTCTCAAATGGATGTTGTATGCGAGAGTTATCGTACTCTGACCGTTTTCTCAAACAACTAAAAAGTCAAAGGACTGGAAAAAAGTCAATGCTGACGTCAGCATGACGATAGCATGACATCACCAATGACACCTCATGATGCATACTTGGACCAATGGCAATGTGACATGTGGAAGCAGTTGATTGGGCAGATGTGGATGGCAGATCCACTCAGAGGTTGACATGTGGCACTTTGCTGGCAAATGAAGAAGTGCCATGTGACCCAGACATGGGTTTCCATGTGGCACCCAGTCAGGGTCCAATGGAAAGTGTTAAAAATGTTTGGGGGTCCATGGGTTTTGAACCCAAGACCATCCACCAAGCCAAGCACCTTAAGGACATCACTAACACCAATGCACCCCACATGTCTCTTGTTAAATAATATGCATTTAAATTTATTTAAATTGTAGTATATTACTATGTGGTTAGAAGGGGGTTGGGGCGGCTGGGGCTAAGCCCCAGCCCATGGTTTTATGTTGTTATGTGACCCTGTTTGGGGGAGCGTGCCCATCCATTGGGGGCTTAGCCCATATATTGCTGGAAAGTAGTTTTTTAAACCATATATTAATGATTTTTTGGGATTTCTGACTGATATTTAGTCCAGAAAATGGATTTTTGAGGATTTTGAGGCCATTTGAAGGGGGATTTGATCCCAAAAAGAGGCCATATCTTGAGGGAAGTTGGGATTCCTCATCTGAGCCTTAAAAACTATAAAAAATAGGTCTTTTGAAGCCTTGAAGAGACTTTTTGATGTAGGGTTTTGAAGGAGCAGTTTGTAAATTTTGGCCTTTTCTCATGTTTTGAGAGGTGATTTTCTCATGTTGTTGAGAGGATTTTGATGGTGCATGCATGAATCTGAACAAGGAGGTCTTGCACAACAGACATGAAGCATTTAATTTAATAGCAAAGAGAATTGTAAGAGAACTTTGAGCATTTTAAAGAGCAATAAAGAGGTCCACCACTTGGAAGCGGACCCAGAGACGTAGCCAACGATTGGTGAACTCCGTTATCAACCTCTTGTCTCTATTTCTCTTTTTGTTTTTCCTATTCTATTCTCTTCATTTGCAGCATGGATATTAATGGCTGATCTCTTTATTCATTAATAAGCATCAAGTAAAAGTCACATTTGATATTCCGCAAACAAGATAATAAGTTTATGTATTTCGCATTCTTAACGATCTGATGCAAAAAGTACAGTAAACTAACTTGCAAATTTATCAGTAATACCTTCATTTTTGGATCATTTGAGGCACCTGTTTGATCTACCAAAACTCAATTCCAGGCAAGCTAGGTGGATGGTTCTCCTTAGTGAGTTTTATTTCAAAATCAAACACATCAAAGGAAAGGAAAATAGGGTGGTTGATGCCCTTAGCAGAATTATAAAAATGATTCATCTGGAAGTGGTAAGCACCTGTGAAACGGATCTCAGGGAAAGAGTCATGAATGCACAAGAAACATATGCATTCTTCATGACCGTGACCTCGTACTTAAGGCAAAAGGGATAAAGTATGAAGGCTACCAGATGCTCGAGGAAGGCCTGCTGACTTACAGAAACATATTGTATATTCCAAACTGTGACAAATTGAAGAGGTTCATAATGGATGAACTACACAAGAGACCATATATTGGTCACCTAGGATATCATAAAATGATCGCGGCCACCAGGAAACAATTCTATTGGCTTGGATTAAAGAAATACATAGTCGACTATCTATTTAAGTGCTTAGAATGCTAACAAGTTAAGGCAGAGCACCTGCATCCAGTAGGGTTGTTGCAGCCCCTACCAATCCCAAAATGGAAATGGGAAACCATCTCCATGGATTTAATCACTAGATTACCAAAGTCGACCAATAAAAATGATGCCATCATGATCGTGGTGGAAAAAATGAGTAATTCTACGCATTTCATTTATGTCAAGTCAACTTGCAAGGCAATAGATATTGCCAAAATATTCATGAAGGAGATATTCAGATTGCATGGTATGCCCAAGGAAATTGTATCTGACAAAGACAACAAATTTACTTCAAGCTTTTGGAAATCCCTAATGGTTGGTGTTGAGACTAAATTGTTGTTCAACACAACCTATCACCCTCAAACTGATGGACAGACAGAAAGAGTGAATCAAATAGTAGAGGACATGCTAAGGATGCATGTAATGCATCAGCCTAAGAAGTGGGAAGACTACCTACCATTGGTAGAGTTTCCCTACAACAACGATTATCAAGAATCCTTGAATATGAACCCTTTTGAATCCCTCTATGGTAGACAATGCAAGATTCCAATCAGCTGGAGTAATCCAGTGGACAGAATTACAATTAGACATGACATGATGAAAGGATTGGAACAACAAGTGACCCAGATAAGGCAAAATTTGAAGATTGCTCAGGATAAACATAAAAGTTACACCGACAGAAAGAGAACTGCTAGAGAGTTCAAGATAGGAGACCATGTCTATCTCAGAGTTAGACCCAGGAAGAGTTCCCTAAGAATGGAAGCCTGTGCCAAACTGGCACCTCAGTATTGTGTACCCTTTGAAGTCTTAGATAGATTGGGACATGTAGTCTACAGGCTAGCACTTCCTCCCATAGTAAAGGCACATAATGTTTTCCATGTTTCATTATTGAAGAAATATGTACATGATTCTAATCATATAATTGACTGGTATGTGATCCAGGTGGAGCCGGAGGGAGAATTACTTCTAGAACCTCACTGCATACTAGACAGGAAGGAAACCTAACTCAGGAATCGAACCATTGCACATGTCAAGGTGTAGTGGAAACACTTTGGCCTAGATGAGGCTACGTGGGAAATGGAGGATGCCATGAGACAGGCATATCCAATTTCTTTTACTCTTGTATATACATATCTGGTTGATAGATAGAACATCGAGGACGATGTTCCTTTAAGGGGGAGGTAATTGTAACACCCTATTTCCCCCAGTTTGTAATTATAACTATATTGGCCAAGGAACTATGGAAAACTCAAAGGTGTGAATGTTTTATTTGATGGAGCTTTGTATAAAAGGTCGATGAATGTAAATTCTGTTATTTTAAAAGAAAACAGATACGTGTTACATGACTACTGGAAAGGGGACGTGCTAAGAAGAGACCACGAATGCTATGAAAATGGGTGGAGGGGACCCATAATGGTTGCGTTAACCTCCACTCAACCAATACTTTTGCTGGATTGAATTACTCAGGATCAGAAAAACCCTCTGACCTAGGAATGAATTACAGTCAGACTAGTAGGTGGTAAGACCTCCTCAAGAGTTAATGAGGGGATGGGGTAGACCGCCCATCTGTAAGGCTTCCATACCTAACCACGAACTGGGAATTGGATCCACACGCAATCTTGCTGAGGAAGGCAAGAAAGAAAGCATGGTGGGTGCAGGGGGAGACCTGCGAGGAGTGCAGAGACGAGATCCAAAGCTCTCGGGTCCAAGGTAGGAGTGAGAATAAGGGAAGTGAGTTATGATCCCATAAAATAGAGACTGAGTTGGGAGAAGGAGAGCAACCTTCATCCCCATATATTTCTGTATTGGGAGAAAGAGAGTAAACTTCATCCCTCACTTTCGTTGAGCTGGAAGAAAGAGATTGAATCTCAAAGCATCATGGTCTAAGCTCAGGGGTGGCTAGTGATAAATCCATTGGGAGTGACTGAGACTATGTTTAGGTGAAAATGAGAACCCCTTTCAGCAGTCGCATCATGTCTTATGGTTATGATAAGTGTTTTCATGCCTTGTTCTTTGAATTGGAAATAATGGTTGCATGCATGTATTTATATGTCTATAAATGGTTTCTGTATTAAATGATTAAGTTATGAGTATACATTCACTCCATTGAGAACATATACTTTTGTTTGATTTTCCATATGCTCTCGTTTAATCCTCAGAGGTGATTTTTCTAGGGAAATACATCACCTTTCCAGAGTCGGAGCATGCCCCTTGGCATAGCTACCATTTGGTAACCTCACGAGTTTACCGTGCCCTGACTCAAAGCTTAAATATCCATGAGTTAGGGAGTATTTTCCTTTAGACCAGTAGTCTAAGAGACTTTGAAATCGTGCCTAAATCTTTAACCAAAAACCTGATTAAGAGCAGGGATTATAGCCCAAGAGTTATTTGAAGATCCATGTGACCTGGGTCTAGGAACNGAACCTTGGAGCTCAAAGCTCTGAGATGTCAAATTGTATGATAGTCAAGTTAACCGAACCACTAATGAATTAAGGATATGACAGCGGAGATGGAAGCGAGCCATTTAATGGGAGGAGAGGCCATCTGGGTCATCAGATTGACTCAAATACTCACTTGGGTTAATGAATCAAACACCAGCCACTCGATTAAATCGATGGTTGGGAATCATTGCGGAGTGCGAAGGTGAAATTAGTGGACATACTAGTTCACAGCCCGAAGTCAACCCACGTCGTTGATCTCGTAGGTAATGGGAGATAAATGACTAGGATTAGACTAGAGTCGAGTGAGCACTTTCTAGATTGTGGAGGTTGAACCCTGCAATCATTGTGAACTGTCAATCTATGAACGAAGATCGAGGGTGGGGAATCATTGCGGAGTAGGAAGGTGAAATTAGTGGATGCGCTAGTTCACGGCTCACAATTCACTGACATAGTTGATCTTGTCAGGCTGGAATATCAACGAATCTGGTTGGACCAAGTTGGGTGAGTAATTTTAAGATTGTGGAGGGTGATTTCTCTAATAAAGAGCATGCACGTTGGGGCTCCACAATTACTGTGAACCATCGATCGACAGACATCTCGGTATTGGCGGGATCATAACCTCTAGGCCTTGAATAGTTGCGATATGGTTAGTCATGAACCCCTTAGGAAATACGTGGAGTAACGGAGTCCCTCAGAATCGTTAGTGTGAGAGAATCGAAAAGCTCAGAAGAGATAATGTTTTCTAGAACAAAAGTGAGACCCAAGATAGTCGAGCTCACAAGAGGAATGAAGGTTGAGGCCTTTGAGCACCCACAAAACTCCTTTAAGTCAGAGGAAGTTGGAAGCTCAGGAGGAGGAGCAACATTAACTATTGGGTCACAGCGTAGAGGATCAACAACCATCTGATCAAAGCAAGGTGCATGAGCCTTAGTGATTTTCACATGCTGGAGAGTGAACTTAACAAGTTCCAAAGTCCCAAAGTAATTTGGGACTGTCCATCGTCGAGGAGGATGGGTAGTGCAAGATCCACAACTCCGGAAGTTCATGGACCAGGAGGAGGTGAAATAGCCAAAGTATATCATGACCATTGATCACCAGGAGACACGTGTCATCAGATCAGTAACTCTGAATAAATCACTTTGCTAGTTTTGGTTGAGAGTTGAAAATCCTGAAGCCCGGTAAGCCGAAGACCCGAAGTGAGTCTCAACCGTTAGACCTAGAGGACAAGTGGCGTGACTCTGTGTAGTCTGGGTAAAGACCCAAAGTGAATATCAACCATCAGATCCAGAGGGACACGTGGCAAAGATCCCTTTCCCTTGGGTGAAAGCAACCCAAACACCAGAAGAGAATCTGGACTGTCAGATCTAGAGGGCACGTGACGACAGATCGTGAACTCCGCGTGAAAACACTCTAGGAGAATGTGAAGGATAAGAATTTTGAAATCACTGAAACTCGAATATCTGAAGCAGCTGGGAGTTGTCAATCTGAAGGAGGACACATGTCATCAGATTACAAACTTCAGATAGAACGTCCTGAAAGAAACTAAGTGATGAGAATTTGAGGTTTGAGATTTCCGAAGGCCGAAGTCCCGAAGCAGATGAGAGTCATCGATTTGAGGTGGACACATGGCACTAGATATAGAACTATGGGTACAGAATAAACCAGAGGAAAGTAGAGGGTGAAAGTGCCAAAGTCTCGAAGTAGAATCTCGACCATTGATCGAGAATGGAGCTAAAGGTCGTTGATCTGGTCTTGGTGGAAAAGTTTCGAAGTCCTGAAGAGGACCAGAGTCCTTGATTTTGAGAGGATGCGTGGAAAATGATCTGCCACTCCCGGGGAAATCACTCCGGAAGAAAGATAAGTTATTGAACAAGAAATCATGAAGGTCGGAGAGCCGGAGTTGATCTGAACCATCTTTTTGCGAGGGACAGGCATCAGTAGATCTTCCACTCCGAGAGATAGCCACTACAGAGAAAGAAAGGTTTGAGAGTTGAAAACTCTGAACGTCGAAGTCCCAAAGAAAATCACATCCCTTGGTTTAAAAAGGGGTAGATCCGAGCCATCAGTTCAAAAGTACTGTCAAGATCATGAGATCCAAGGTCACGTTGAATCGTGGGGATAGAAAGTGCTCGGACTTTCAAAGTTAGAGGGTGGGCCGCAATCAGAACCATGGTATTGAGAAAGGGACATTTGGTGGCTCGTGGTGAATTGTGAGGAGAAAAGTAGTTGGACTCAAACCACCCTTGTCTGCGCCTGCAATCACGTGATTGGCATTCGATTGTAACCCATGGTCATATACGATGGTTGTCAAAGAGAAAAGAAAAAAAAGGGGGCTAGTCCCCCGACTTTCCAAATCAGAGATCATGGAGAGTGGATTTGTTCCTGTAAAGAGAACAAAAACAAATTTACGCCCCACTGTGGGTGTGTGACAACCAAACCCCTTCGAAAAGCCGTCATCTTGTCTTTGGTAAATTTCCCTCACTTTTGGAATAGCGAGACGTTGACCCTTTGTGTTTGATTTCTACTCACCCACCTACATGGTGGATCTTTGTGGCTCGAGGTAAAATATATGGTAGATGGAGCAATAATACGATGGGTTATTGGCTTAGCCATGTGTGGAGATGATCTAGAAAAATATTTAACCACTAAAGACGTTACTCAATGTAAAATCTATGGCATGTACAGTACACACCACAGAATGTGTGGGATACTAATTTCAGAGATCAATGCCCAGTCGGTTATATATTTTACTTAGTTGATAGCCTATCAGATCTTGTGCACCTGTAAAACAAGGAGTGTTTATTCGAGGTGGTCATTGTAGCTCAGCGATGTGTAGTAAGAGCTCAAATGGTCTAACTCCGGTATGTACTGAATGAGTTCATTGACGATTGTTTAAATGCTCAATTCTCTGTAAAATACTTTCATTATAGTTGGATACTACTTCTCCTAGTAATGGTGCTCTAGAGCCCCCCTCAGGGTTTTGAATGACATGCTAGGAGTGTACATCCCTTCTATGCTCTTTGACTCCTTCCATTACATGAGATCAGGGATCCTACCACCCAAAAGTCCCACGACAAGGTTTTTTAGAGTTGGTACCAACAACTAATTTAGGAAACAACTTCATAAGTGTCCATCCTACACACCATTATGGAAAGGTATGTTGGCTAGCTTCTATATGAATGTAATTTTCATCACATGTTCATATACCCCAATGATGACTAGGGGGTTGGGATGGCACTATTGTCTTTTTGCATCACAAATGAGGATATCCAGCAAGGTGTCGTTGAATGGCTTGCACATCTACAACTAGTCCCAACTGAAGAGAAGGACACTCTCGAAACATGCACTAAGTGCAATCAGGACCACAAGCGAGTTGAGGTTGTGCGTCTTCAAGCACACCGTACGCTCCCTCCTAGGGGGGATCCAAAGTGGACAAATATGTATAGATTCTGACGACTTCCTCATAAGGGAGTGACATTCCCCCTAGTCTTAAGATCTTGTTCATGAAGGCCCTCCTGCAAAATTTGTATTCACAACTTGCTGCTCTTCGTCCACTACTCAACCAAATGAGCCCAAAAGCAACTCAGTTACAACACACAATTAGGTTGGCTAAATTCATTTTCCAAGATGGCCAATGCATGGTGGATACATTTTCACATGTGGTCGACTATAGCTTTGCCTTATGAACTCATCTCCAAAATCTTCTCGAGGTGTCTACGACTGAGGATAGAATCTGTGTCGTCGAGCTTGAGGTTGCACAATAGAAGAGAAACTTGGCCTCTTTACCTTTGGGAGAGTGCATTGTTGCAATGACACCTATTGTGCAAAGGCAAAATAAATCAATGTAGCCCAGGTTGAGAAGGAAAGTATATCAAAGCTCATCACTTATGCAGCCCATAAGGTCTTGATATTGTACACCCATATTGCAGACATGCAGGTTGTTGTCAGCCCCTTAATTGAGAAAATCAATGCAACATATATGATAGTTCTTCAAGTCACAACAATCGATGTTGATATAACTATTCAGATTACCCAGGATCTTTAGGGCCACCTCAATGAGCCCGAGCATCAGTTCAAGGAGTTCATGTAGGAACTCAAAAATACATTTTTCGTCTATTGCAATAATCATTCCGTGAGGAAGTTGGCTTAAGGAAAATCTAAGTAATAGTGGTGGGAACCTATTGGCACCCAAAGTTTTGGGTAAATATTGCGCACATGAACAAAGGAAGTTGTGTGATCTCATTCTAGTTTTGCGCGAGGATTGACAAGAAGCATGTGCCAAATCAATTTTTGATATTTGCATGTCAGTTCCAGTTTTGCCAATCATGCCGGAAATCAAGAAGATACCCACCAAAATCAAGCAAACAATTGCCAAGAAATCCCTGAATGATTACTTCCATCAACATGAGGATACACGGAGAAGATAGAAGATGAGTTGGCAAGGTTGTTAAGATTTCTCTAATTCTAGAAAGGCTATGTGGGATGTAGGAATGTGACAAAAGCATGTAGGACTATTAGTCAGTAGAGAAAGTGGATCAAATTTGAAATATACAAAGCCCCCGAGCCAAGAAGGATATAAAATAAAGCAATGACAACAGAAATAAAGTTACTCTCTTGGTGGATTCACTAGGTTATTGCTAGTTGTTCATTTTTCAAGGGCTATTCCATTAAATCTCTCTGAGATTCTGTAGAATTGTAATGTCTCCAATTATAGTCTAAGTCTATCATATGTGAAGTGTCTAAAAGGATGCGCATGGCGCAATGTATTGTAAACTTGGGGAATTATCTAAAGGGATATGAGACTATGTTGTTGTCAAATATGATTTTCTTAATGTATGCATGTGCATTATGGAATGAGGATAATAATGAAGTTACATGGATTTTGAGTCTATGATGTGTCATTTATTCATATGAATGAATTAAGAAAGTTGCAATGAATTTTATAAATGTCAACTCATATGGATATGTGTGTGTTTATCACTTCATCCTTTACATAAGATCATATGGTCTTTGTGATCCTCATAGCATATCAGGTGAGACCTTATTCATTCTTGTTTGAAGATTGATATGTCGACGCTTTGGAGTTTTTGTTGGTCGAATCTGGATGAACCCTAGGTCTTAACCCCCCAATGTTAAGAAGAACGTGTGCAAGTGTGAAATGGCCCAACAATAAGTAACTTGGCACCTTTATAATGATAAAGAGTCAACGAATAATAAGCCACTTCAAGGGGTCAATGTCCCTTTACAATATATCAAATGCACGAGAAAATATGCCTATACAAATGAATATCCTTTATTATAAATAAGAGATAAAGTAAGAATGAAGTAACATACCACTAAGAAAACCTAACCATAACTAATATACTAATAATGAATGAGGGTCAGTGCCTTAACATGGCCCATGTCGGAAAATTATATGTGATGATTTTCGTTAAATTTAATGTCAACCATGGAACTCGTAAATTTAGAGATGAAAGCATAGGAAATGCAGGACTAAATCTCTAATATATCCTACGCTGGCGACAATCCAAACAAATAATAAAATTCAAGAAAGCAAGATGTAGGAAATTAATGTTAGGAATATATCATTGGGGTGTAAGAAAATAAGTGATATAAGGGCTTAGGGTTACAATCTTTCATATACATATGTTCTTGTGACTTCACGTGTGTAGCTTACTAATATGTCTTAATCCTTCAATGACTCTTCCTATAGTAAATTCTTCTACTACGGGAAATAAAAGAAAGTAAATTGTTGAAAATTATCACTAAGTAATTCGTCACTAGGTTGTGGAACAACTAATGCTATAAATTCTCTGAGTTGCAATCTTTCATACAAGGATGTTCGTGCAACTTTGTGGGATTATATTATTAGTTTATTGACCTTAAATGGTATTCCTGTAGTGGATCCACACTTATGTTGTACGAAAACAAATTAAAGCAATGCAATGCAATAAGAAAATTAAATCAAAAGACAATTGAATTAATATGAAAATAAATCGTCACGAAATGCAACTAAACTAAAAAATTGTTCTTTGAATGAGCACAACAATGATAGAAAAAATAATGATAGGAAAGAGAATAAAATCACATAAAGAGTGATATAGTTATGAATTATTTATTGAAGAATGTAAAATATAGAAACAATGATATAATGGACAATAAGAAGAACCAATGAAAGGAGAAGTAATTTTATTCTCTACATTTCAGCAGATTGTACTTGTGATTAGACTTATAAAAGTAATCAATCTCTAAACAAGAAACAAGAACATAAATGAGATGGATGTGGTTTTAATCGTTTGTGGTTTAAATAATTATTTTCCAAGCAAGAACCTACACAAAGAATCGATGATGGAATGGGAGCAAAATACCTTCTATGGTCAATACATGTATATGTAATTCGAATCTGAACTGAGCACCACTTACTATCAAAAGGTGTGTCTTTATTATGGGATCGTCTTTATAAATGCAATCGAAGAACAATAATCCCAATCAATGAATGAAAGAGGAATAAGGGTATAGATGAAAGGAAGAGTGGTGTTGTATAATGCATATGACTAAATATATAAATATGTGTTCTCAACTTATGCATATAAATTATGATATTGGCATTGGTTGCATTTCAAACATAGCAAAGCCATACAATACATCAGAACATGGCATTGAAATTGTAAGCGGAAGTGAATTAACAATGAAACATTTGAATGATGAAATGAAACTTTCATGTACACATACAAAGGTATAACCAACTCTGATTTTTAGATTATTGAACCTAATGTAAAGAATAGAGCTTAAATAAAATGAATGAAACAACAATCAAACTAGAATTGAAATGAAATAATCACACAAAGATAATATATAAAACAAAATGGAAATAACAGAGAATTAATTGGATCGAGGGGCCCTTCCCGACCTGGTAAATGCACCTAGGAGTCTAAATTGGATCTGAATGTTGAATGGATTAGCAAGAATAATCTTCATTTCATTAAGATCAAAACCCTGTTTACTGTTATCCCCGACATCTAGGGATAACTAGGAGATCATGTCTCGAGGCCCACATGATCCTAGACATGGAGTACTGAGATCAGGAGCGACTTGAGCATGGCCCTGGAGGGCCCATCTTTATTCTTCTCAACCAGACTTGTCCTGTCGGCAGTACCAGCCTCCATCACTACCGGCCTGGGCTTGCATCAGAAAAGGCTCTTGCTCCATGAGGTAATTGGTCCGAGGTATCATGGTATGTGTCATATTTGATCA
>ML797989.1:697356-737109 GCA_009831015.1 Picea engelmannii | reverse complement strand
TAGAATCCATTGGTCTTTTATAAATAATCATTGACTTCGTCAATAATTACATCTAATCATTGCTCATATATATGTATATTTGAAGATAGTCATTAATGCTTTTGAAGTACTAACCCACTGCAGCACATATTCTAGTTTTATCTGTCTTGTCTCTTAAATAGGTGCCATCCAATGGAACAATATCTTCTTTGACTATCTCATTGGCAGTAATCTGTGAAAGGGATCCTCTTATCTTAATCCATTATCCCTTAGCCCTTCTAAAACCCAGATTACATAGGGACGTCTCCCTTGGACCAGCCATCCTAAATAGAAAGAGCCCCCCATCGAGGTGACAGTGGGTGGGGAAGATCCTGTTACGCCGGTTTTAAGCCTTGACTCAAGCTGCCTAAACCCTTCCTACAAACCGTGTGATAACATTTACAAATCAACAACCAACTCTCTTTATTTCTAATACAATGATAATTTCTATCCCATACAAGCTTGATTATTCATCCATATTCTCCACACCTTGATTTATACATAAATATCACTTGGGGAAGGATAGAATCAAATCCCCCAACTCATAAATCAAATTTGACAACTTTAGAAAAAGTCTCAAAATTTTTGTTTTGACATCAATTTGGGAAAATATGTGTTAAAGATCCAACCATATATCCTAAAAAGCATTGATTTTAGAAAATGGCTCTCTTGTTACTTAATGTATTATTCTAAGAGAAAAACCCATGTCCTGGATTTTTCATATTCGACCTCATCTGCAAGAAAATCGAGACGAAAGTTGATTGCCTCAAATTTTTTGCTAATTTGGGATGAACAAACCCAAATTAGAAAATCAAAGATATCTCCCAAACGTTGCATGATTTTGAAAATCCATTTTTTCAGTAAGCTAAATGACATCCTTCTGCGCAAAACCCATGTTCCAAAATTTTGAGATTTGTCTTCATCTGCCTGAAAATCACGTTTGAGTTTTGTTGTTGCTAATTCTGGTACAATTTTGATCCACCCTTTGACCATGAGTTAGAGGCTCACATGTGTGACTTGGGCATGAACCAAAGGACACACACCATGCTGACATCTATATCTTCAAACTCCATGTAGCCAAATCCCAATTGGAGAGCTGGAAGTATGCCAACTAATGATTTCAGGTTCATAAACTAAATTGTCGGTACAGGAACTAAACTGAACTGCACTTATAGAAATCACACTTCATAAACCATCATTAGTAAAACTACGATATAATCATCTTTTAATCACTAAAAAAATATAAAATCGATGTATTAACAACAAATCATGAATACGAGAATCAATTAGGGTTTATGGTGTATATGGACACATATTATTAGTGAAATGTGAGAAATGGTTTAAGAATAATGGCTTTATTGGGTGGAGGAATATGACTAAAACGGAGCCCAACAACCCCCCTCTTTAAAAAATATTTTCCCACAAAGCTTGTAATCAAGGGTATTTCTACATGAATTTCTCATTTTTCCATGTATCTTCTTCTAGAGGCGCATTCTACCATTTGATTAGGTACTCCATAATGGTTCTATTATGAAGAGATAGAGAATTCCAATCTATAACTTTTTTCTTGTTCAAGAGTCAACTTCCCTTCATGTAATTGATCTAGAAATTTTGTTTGTATTGACATAGTTTGTCCCATAACCTTTTTTTATGAAAGATACATGAAAAAACTTATGAATGTGATAAGAAGGAAAATATTACTTATAAGACACTTCTCCAATCTTGTGAATAATATTGTAGGGTCCATAAAATTTTGGATCTAGATTCTTATTCTTCTTTTTCTTTTAGAACAAATTGGTTATAAGGATGTAGTGTTAGAAATACCCAATCACGCCCCTCAAATTGTCTTTCACTTCAGTATTGATCTTCTTTCTACTTCATCTTGTTTTACGACATTTAAAGGTTTTATTTGAGAATTTCCAAAGTTTTTTTTAAAGTCTCTTCCATATATGAGTTTACTTCCTATATTTTGGAATAGTCTTATAAAACGTATGTGATACTAAGAGATATTCCCTTCTTTTATAGCTAGTGTCTATTTTCTAGAATGAGGATGGCCCCTTATGTTGAACAATTTCATAGAATTGTTGTGTCAATATATTGAAGAAAATAAGAAACATGCATCTCAAGTGAAGGATATTACACACTTTTAATTAGCTAACTTCGTGAACAAATCTAACATGGTCAAAGACTTCTTGGTGGACCATGCCCATAGGTTAGGCTTGATATATGATCAAATCATATATAATTTTGAATTTATAAATGAATTGATGCTAATGGGGTATGAAAGGGTGAAAGGATATGCAAGAAGCTATGAAGGAATGTGAAAAGACATTTTTGTAACTCCTTCTTGGATCAATCTCCTTATATATTTGTATTCAATGAAATTTTAAATGGGACTCTTTTATGGCAAGAGGAAATTGAGAGGAGGATTGTGTAATCCAAGTTTCAAGCTACCATTGGTAAAATATAATACAGTTAGGCATATTTGTGGTGGAGTTGTGTAATCTGTTTGTTTCTTTCCTTCATAGATGACATGTGAGTATTTTCTTGTGAACGTTTATTCATTGAGATTATATTTGCTGTTATGTTTTCCTAATTCATAGTGGAATAATGAATGAGTAATTATAAATTTGTTTGTTTGTATAAATTTTGTAAATTTGGGATTGTAGAAGAATAGAAATGTGTATTTTGATTTCTGAGCAACTACATTAATTTCATTGCTTGAGATTATATTTTAGTTACATTATTTTAATTATGCAATTATTTTTATGCACTCAAACACCCCCAACAAACCTTATCCCAAAAACACATAAAAATTTAATAAACAAAAACAAAAAAATGGTAATCCAACATCGTAAATTGAATGAATCATTTTAAAGGTAGAGACTTTGATTTGTGTGTCTTCATCTATGAATTCCATGTGAAAGTTGACTTGAGACATCCACATGCGTCAACACACTCCTCTGCCCACCCTAGATAAACCTTTGGAGTAATTATCCATGGATTTTATGTCATGTCTTCCCTCAACCAAGCTTGGTAATGATTGTGGTTTCATGGTTGTTGATCAGTTCTCTAAGATGAAAATTTGGTTACCCTATAACAAGATTGTCACAACAAAGGCTACTACTCATATCTTCTTAGAGCATGTTTGAGTTCATTTTAGGTTGTCAAAGACCATTGTTTATGACAGGGAATGTTGTAATATAATGGATTACACAAGTAATATAGTCTATTATTTTGATTGTATAGAAACAAAAAAATAACATAAATAATAGTCAACTAATCTACAAATTATAATACACAAGACAAACATGTGTATTGGGAAAAAGATATGCATAGATATTAGGACATGCGATTAATTGGCCTATAAGCCATGATTTTGAAAATAATAAGTGTGGTTAATATTTGTTGGCATTATCTTTTTGCTAAAATCACTTACTTTTTTTCCAACAGGAAAATTTCTCAATTATATATTATATAATTTGTTTTCATAACAAAATGGTTACAATCATTGCTATGTGAAGTCTGTTGAAAGTGTAATGAGAAAGAAAAGATAGACTTTCATCAATAGAATTCTTTTAGCTAGCAAAAGATAAAATATCATATGGGAGATATGACGTGAAGAAGATAGAAGAGAGAGTTGCTTGAAGTCAAGGAGAGAGCTAACAAAGTTGTATTTTACAAGAAGAAATTGTCTTTCTATGACCAGGAGATATACTTCCAGCTTTCATATCTAGAAAGCCCGTTGATGAAGAGTGTAAAATTGATCTTAAAAAAGAGTTAAGAAGAGGGGGGGTCCCTCATGACCATCTATCCATAAGTTGTAAGTGAGGATTCCCACTTTTTTTTGGAGTGTTGTCTTTGAAAGTTGATCAATAGATTTGTTGTGCTCTCGGTAAATGTGGTTGTAATTGAGCTTTTTGAAAGTAGGCTAAATCATTCTAATTATGTCCTTCCAAGCCAAGAGAGAGATAGCTTGGAGATCTCCCCTGTTGTTCAACCACTCAATAATAATTCTGGAATCCCCAAGAACCTGTAGGACTTCAATGTGTAGTCTGGAGGCCAAATATAATGTGGCCCAGGCACCCAAAATTTATGCCCTGGTATTGGTGCTCGGGCCACAGTTGAAGGTCCATTTGAAAAAGTGTTTTGTGTGGTTTTGATCACCCATCCATATTTTCTCTGGGTTCCATCTGAGAGCGCTGCTCCATCGAACCATCCAATATGTGCGTCTTCTAAAATAGGGACCTTCAATATGTGTTGTTGAGTTAGCTTGTTGGCAAGTGCAGCATTCCAAGTGTTGAAAATTCCAAGAGCTTTGTATGTTGTAGCACTGACGAAAGGGGTCTCATTTTCAAAAATCATTTTGTTCCTTTCTAGCCAAGTAGCCCAACAAATAAGTGATGGTAGATGCATGAGTTTATGTTCCTTTTGTGCCCATCTATCAAAGCAGTTTGGGAGCGATTTCCCATCCCAAATGGTTTGTAGTTTTAAATTCAGAACAAATTTTTCCCAAACCTGTCTATATAATGTACAATTGATAAATAGATGATCTGCAGATTCTGATTCTGATTTGCAAAGGTGGAAAATGTTAGGCCCCGACCATCCCTTTTTTAGAAGGATATCCCAAGTGTTGAGCTTATATTCATCCATCAACAAGGTGAAGTATTTGATCTTAGGAGGAATGTGCCAGGTCCAAATTTGGATCCTCCAGCCTTTGATGTTTGAATGCCAAAGGGAATTTATGATATCAGCATATACATTATGGACATAGATAATGCCTGAACGGTCACCTCCCGTCCACTGTAGTTGATCAACCGAATCTGAAAGATGAATACCCGACTGTGTAAGATTCGAGAAAAAGGAGTCTCATTCGTACACAAAATCTATGTTGAGGCTGAGGGAGGCGCTGGTAATCTAGCTATCAGGCAGGTATGCCGATATGGAAGCCTCCCGGATTTGGTATAAGTACCAAATATTTTTTGTATGTAGGTGCACTATCAACTGCGGGGATAATGGAGTTGTGTTGGCCATTTTGAGGATGTGATCTCATCCAAGTGCAATTGAATGCCTCAAACCTGGGAGCTAGGAGAGCCATCAGATGATCATAGATTTGTCTTTCGAAATATTCCTCCAGAAGTAAGAGGCCATTATGAGGATGGTTGTCTCCAATGTAAGCCAGCTGCTAATTGTGTGGTGGCAGAGATATTTATCAATAATAACAAAATTCCAGATGCCAAAAAGATTTATTGCTCACCAGAGTGAGTTGGTCGCTAGCACTTGACTAAAGTGGAAAAGATTTCAGATCCCCCAACCTCCCTTTTGTTTTGTTTTAGCCAGATATTTCCAACCACAGAGATGTTGTCGATGATGATGAGAGCAGCCCGACCAGAGAAAGTCGAAGATCGACTTTCAAATTTTTGTGAGGACCAAGGCAGGGATGGAAGCTAGGGTCATCCAATACACAGCCTGTCCTTCGAGGAAATCTTTGATAAGGGTAAACCGACCTCCAAGAGAGAGTTGCCTCGTGCACCAGTGTCCAGTCCTTTTCCACTTTGGCGAGTAGCCAGTTTTAGTCCGATGGCTTGTAGGAGTCTGATTTTAAATGATAGCCCAGGTATTTAAGGTCGGAGGAAAGTGGAGAGAAGGTGTAGAGGAAAATACCTTTTATCTGATCCAATATAAATTGATGTAAATTTGCAAAATGAAACGTTACTTGTTACAGGTGAACGACATTGGTGTAATAAAAACTAAAGTTCATTTTAGCATCTACTTTTGAAATGTCCATTATTGTAAAAAAAAATCCTAATGCAAAGTTTATATAAACTACATATTGTATAAAATTTGAGACGAACTTATCGCTCTTAAAATACCAATTCTTCATATTATTCATCAATAGTCATCTATTACTATAAAATATTACACTTTTTTATCGACATATCTTGACAATCAACTACAAATATGAATGAAATCAAAATGTTCATTAAATATCTATCAAAATATAAAAGAGAACACGCCAAATTTCTTTATTCTCTTTGACCTTGTATGAATCAACTATTACTCTCCCTTAAACAAAAATTATAAATACTCATAAAAACATTGGCATTGTCATGTACTTCAAGTTTGACTTCTCTAACGTTATTAGGATTTTGATTGCCACCATATTGACATATCTATTCCTTATATACTAAGGTATAAGAAATGTTGCAAATGAAATTGAAGTAGAAAGGAGATATCGAAATCATAAGATTTGGTCTAGGAGGTATACCATGGATCAACTAAACATAGAAGCAGCAACGAACTTAATTGCAGTGCTATATAATGATGCCATATCTAAAAAGTTGAAACGTGTCATATCAAACCTTTGGGACGCAAATATCTAACTATTATTGCCCTTGTTTTTGAATTAGATATTTTTACTTAATATAAATTTACTTGTTCTTAAATTAGATATTTTACCCGGCATAAGAATATTTATATATTTTCCTTAACAAATGCTTTTCAAACATCAAAATCATTACATCAAATTGTTTAGAAATATATATCTTTACCTAACACAATTATTCTTTTACAAATTTGACTTCAAACATCCAAATCATTACATCAAATTGTTTTGAAATAGATATTTTTACCTAACACAATTATTCTTTTACAAATTTGACTATGGTTCTTGAATTAGATAAGTTACCACACATCAAAAAAAAAAATATTTATATGTTTTTTATAACACATGTTTTCCAAACATCAAAATCATTACAACAAATTGTTTTGAATTATATATTTTTACCTAACACAATTTATTTATTTTTTAAATTTCATTACTTGTTTTTTAATTAAATATTTTATCTAACATAAAAATATTTATATATTTTACACGAAATGTGTTTTTTAAAGATCAAAATCATTACAATTACATGAAACATGTTTTTTAAAGATCAAAATCATTACAACAAATGCATAGGACGCCTAAAGACTCTATCAACAAATGAAAGCATTAAAATGATTACAATTTTAATATTTCAATTTAATATGTCTTAGTGTTAGATGTTAAATATTTTTCTATAAAATGATACAATTTTAATATTTCAATTTAATATGTCTTAGTGTTAGATGTTAAATATTTTTCTATAAACATTTCATTTTATATTATTAGAAGGTATATTGTTTGTAACATCGGTCGGTATGTAATATTTTCAAAGTGAAATTCTTTAAACATCATAGCATAAAAACAAAATGAAAAACTTTTACAGGAAGATCAAACTTAAATTCAATTTCACTATATCATAAATATGTATATATATTTTTTTCCTACTAAAATTTTGTTTTACTCTTTTTAATTGTAAAAAAAAGAGTAGTTCATTCATAAAAACAAAATGAAAAACTTTTACAAGAAGATCAAACTTAAATTCAATTTCACTATATCATAAATATGTATATATATTTTTTTCCTACTAAAATTTTGTTTTACTCTTTTTAATTGTAAAAAAGAGTAGTTCATTGTGGGAAAATGTAAAAGAAAACTATAGAGTATGAGAATGGTTCCAACTATATTATAGTTATGTCAATCATCATCTTAATTATCTTAATTGGCCACTCTATTATGCCTATATGAGTATATAATGTAAGAAGGTTGTGAGGATTTGAATAAGTTATGAATAAGAGAATTTATATTAACTTCAAATATATCAAGAATTGAGAGGAATACAAAAGTTCAAGGTGAAAACATGGAGATGAATGGAAAACAAAGAGAGATATGCACCCTTAACAGTTGAAGTTTTAGGGATTGTTGAAGATATATTTAACAATTTCTTTGAATTTCCATTATATCGACATTAGTACATGATCCCAGACTTTATGAATGGACTTAAAAGAGATTTATAGTGTTATGATTAACCTAAATATATTAAACACTAAAAGGAATTCCAAAAATTGATGTGCAAACATGGATTCCATTTGGAATAGCTCAGAGAAAATGGATCTAACAAATGTGTTATATCCAAGTCCTTTCAATAGGAAAGGTCATATAATTTATATAATCTATTCATTCTTGTAGGTCTTTCTTTTGACCTTAAACATCTATTATATAAATTTAACCAATCTCCTAGTGTCTTGCTTAGAGGAGGTGGTTGAAGGTCCTCCTTACCATTTACAAAATCTCTTTATCAATTGACAAAAATGATGATTTAGAGGAGAAACTTTCTCTATCTTTTATAAACCATTTTGTTCAAATATTTTGAATGCCTTGCCTCTAATTGGTCACAACAACATGGGCGTGCATGATAACCCTTTGTCCTCAACCCTAAACATAACTTTTATGCAAAATTATTTGTGTTAAGATATTTGATTTTTACAAAAAGGGTTAAATTTGTATTAGTAAAGGACCTACAATAGAACCATACAACTTTGTGATACAAAATTTAGAGATTTTTGGTCAAGGAATTTACACAAAACTAGAGAATGTTCCCAACCAAATATTGTCCAGCCTATTTTATAACTATTGCTTCATATATGGTCAATGCATGTAGATTTTAACCTTGTATAATTAATTATTGCAAATAGATTCTTAATAAAAACAGAAAAGATGCAATGACACACACACACACATTACACAGATATTTTACCCTAAAAACACAAACCAGGAAAACCAACAATCTGTTTACATCGCAACTCTAATATTATATTCATCATCATCATTGTTTACAATACAATATACCTATATGATCCTGTGGCATCCAAACTCCTAATCCATTGACCCAAATTAGTCATTAACCCTAATTCAATAACCAGAATTAGAAAACCATCGATGAAAACCAAGTGCTTAAAAACCACCAAAAACAGTTGCAAAAACAACAAAAAACGGACGAAAAAAAATGCCAATTTTTTATTTTTTTCAGGGGCTACCACCCCCTTACCCCCCAAGGCTCCCATATCAGTGTATAGTACATGGGACCAATCTTGCAAATAATATAACACATACCCAACATTCTCCCAGTTTCTGTTTTGTTTGCATACAGGGGGTTACAGGATTACATAGTCAACAATCTAGGGAAGAAATGCCCATAGATCCTCTACACCAAGAGAACTTATTAGTGCTCATATATTTTTTTAATGAATTTGTAATATTATCCAAAGTGTCCAACTGCATCA
Organism: Picea engelmannii; assembly: GCA_009831015.1. Classification (NCBI taxonomy): domain Eukaryota; kingdom Viridiplantae; phylum Streptophyta; class Pinopsida; order Pinales; family Pinaceae; genus Picea; species Picea engelmannii. Next base: position 727,944 of record ML797989.1, on the reverse strand, counting down.
GCAACACCTTCTTTTCTTCAACCATGTCTCTCACAAAGTGATATTGAACATCAATATACTTTGTCTTGGAATCATAAGTCGAGTTCTTCACTGGGAAGATTGCACTCTGACTATCACAATATATCCTTACAACTTGTTGTACCAACCCAATACCTGAACACAATCTATGTAAACATGTTGCTTCCTTGATTGCATGAGTGGTTGCCATGTCTTCATCTTTTGTATTTGAGAGTGCCACTATAGACTGTTTTTTGCTCATCCAATTGATTGCTCATCCAAACAGGTTAAACACATACCCACTTGTATATCTTATGAAATCCATATCTCCAGCCCAATGTGCATCAAAAAACCCATTTATGTCCAAAAACTTATTGTTCTGCAACATAGGTATTCCAACAAAGGATGAACACCTTCAATAACCACACTCACACAACCAAATTAAAGATCAACACACTGATGTTTTGACGTGGTAAAACCCCTATGAGGAAACATACATGGCCCCAACCAACGTGACCACTTGAATTAGTTTATTAATGCAAAATAAATATATTACAGAGAGATTTTATAAGAGATTTTTTCACAATCGATCATCAAAAAATGACCCTCCATGCTCTTTCAATAGAGGTCATGGACCAATCGGGTGTTAAGCCACAAATCAATTTAGCCATTAAGATCGAGGAGAATATGAACCGTCGGATTACTCTATGTCAAGAACATATTGTGACCATTGGATCTCCTAACTACAAATGCATACTAAAGAAACACACTTTTACCTAATGACACATTAGACCAAGTAGATCTTACCTAACTCCTAAGTTTCTAAATATCCTAACATCCCCCCTTAAGAACAACTTGGGATAGGATTGAAGGATTTACAAAAGTGACACAATAGGATAAGGAAGGAGGCATTATATCCTATCCCCCCTTAATGACAACTTCATTAACTCCTAACATAGATCGAAATTTGGAAAACTTCGCTTCTATAAGAGACTTTGTGAAAAATTATGCAACTTGATCTTCTATAGGGAAAGAGAGCACTTCAATAACTCGATCGTGAATGATATTTCTAATGATGTGCATGTGTAGATCGATGTGTTTTTTGTGCTAGTGTTGAACTGGGTATTTGGCGAGCTTGATGGAACCCTTATTGTCACACCAAAGGATACTTGGATGTTTTTACCAGAATCCAAACTTTGAAAGGATCTGTTGAAGCCACAAGGCTTCCTAACTCACATTTACCACTGCTTGGTACTCTGCTTTTGCTGAAGAAAGTGAAATAGCATGGTGTTTCTTATAGGCCCAAGTGACGGATCCTAAAACAAGGATGAAAACATAACCTGCAGTAGACTTTCAATCACCGGGGTCGTCGGCCCAATCTAAATTAGTGAAACTAACCAATAAATGAGTCCCCCCTTAATTGTAATGTATCATGAACTGAATTGTACCACAAACAAACCGATGTATCATTTTATTTTCTTTCCAATGGAGTCCATGGGGTGTTTTCATATAACGGGAAACAAGAACAACAACAAAGGAAAGAGCAGTACATGTATGACTCAAGTATAAGAGGTTACCAACTAACTGAAGATACAAAGTGGCATCGAATTCGGGAGAAGTACAGGTGGAAACAAACTTGACTCCAGACTCGAAGGGAGAAGGGGTTGGTTTACAATCTTCCATGTGGAAGCGATGAAGAAGGTCACAAGCATACTTAGACTGGGAAAGAAAAATTCCTTCATTGGTTTGCAAAACTTGGAGGCTAAGGAAATAGTGCAAAAATCCTAAGTATGTCATTTCAAATTTCTTCTTAAGGCTAGTTTTCACATGGTTTAAAAGTTTTGAGCCACTACCAGTAAGGATAAGGTCATCAACATAAAGAACAAGGATTATGAGATGGCTTCCTACTTTCTTGGTATAGACATTTGGAACATAATGGCATCTAGAAAATACAGTGTCAATAAGAAAGTTATCCATTTAGGCATACCAAGCTCAGGGAGCTTGCTTACGACCATAGAGAGATTTCTTAAGGCGACAAAAAAGACTTGAGTCATTTTGGACATATCTAGGAGGTTGTTCCATGTAGATTTTTTCTTGCAAATTGATCTGAAAATGTAAAGGATTGAATCTTTTTAAAATTGCAACTGAAAAGGTATGTGCTTGGGTAATAGGATCAAGTTACAAACACATAAATATTAATGAGTTTTTTACTTAATCATGAGCATCACAAAGAGTCATAAACAACCATCAAAATACACACATTAACACAAAAAAGTGATAAAAGAGTTCACCCCTCTCTTGGGCTACATCTCTTGGTCCAACTTCTAATGGATCTTTTTCATTAATTATCAAAGTGTCAAAATTAGTTCTTTAAAATGATCAGAATGAGAAATGGATGGCTTCAATGGCTCCATAACATCCAAAAACCCCTAGTTCATCTCTTCCTGCACCTGGTTTGGCCAAAAGCTGAGTTGGAATCTAATGTAGACCCCGCTTCTCTCCTAAGGACTACGCAACCTCCCAGTCTAGGATCGATCAAGAAACCGAGTCTAATTGATTCTTTGACCCTCAAGAACCTCAAATCCACATAACATGACCTCTTTCCCTTAAAGCACAGGTTATATCAAACCCACGGCTTTCTCCTTAATGCCTTTTAGGTTCAGCGTATTTAGACGCTAACTCTCCTGGTTAATCCCCTCCCTTTATGTGACTAAGGTTGTGACCAGTCGCCTAATCGAAAGGCGCGTCGTGACTCCACGTATTGGGCCTTTGCATGCAAGTCGCTCTGACTCTCTCGACTTCTGAAATCCCAATAGGAGCCTAGCGCATGGTAGCCCCTCTATTCCCCTTCACCGATGTGACCCTTCGCTATGATCGTGGGCCAATCTTTCGATCACTTCGCGATTTTGTGTTTTGTGGGTTCACACTTCACGAGTCATCTCCCTTAACGCTCAATGGTCCAGATCTCTTCTCAAACCGATAGCTCAGATCAAATATTCACGATTTTGGGTTTTGCGAGTTCCCCGAACTCTTACCTCTGATTTCCTGAGTTGCGAAGTCTCGACAAAACCAGATCTATGGTTCAAATCCCTCCTTCGATCAACGACTGTGATCTTTTCGTGATTCACGACTTTGGAGTCTTCTTGCCTCCATTCCCCTGATAGCTGAAATTGCGATGGCACTGGATCAATGGTCCATATCTCCAGTTTGATCAACGACTCAGATCATGTCACGATTTCGTGTTTCGTGAGTTCTAGCGACTCAACCTTTGACTCCTTCGAGTCACAAGTCAACAAAATGTTGATCTCTCACCATGTGTCCTCCTTGAAAATAGACGGTCTCAATGATTTTGAAATGATCAATGGCTGTGATCTTTTCGCGAATTCACACTTCGCAAATCCTCACAACTCTGCTCTTTGACCTTTCCACTTTGCGAGTCAACGAAATGTTGATCTCTCGCAACATGTCCTGTCTTGATGGACGGTTCTGATGATTTCGGAATTTCATGACCGTGTTCCTCCTGTGTACATTCAAATATTTAATGTTAGTTCACTTTAACTTGATCAGACAACTACGATCTGTTTGCGCTCAGATCAAACGGTTCAGATATTTCCTCCTCTGCACTTGCTCCTCGTTGTCTGGACGTTGATCAGATGGTCCAGATCTTCCCTCTGAGCTAAAGATTTCTTCAAACTTAGAAGATTTTAGAAAGGATTTAAAGGCTTTGACCTTTATCTTTCCTGCGAGAACATTTCTTGGATCTCGTTCGAACTTCTTGGAAATCACTACTCCTCCTGAGCTTGATCTCTCCAAATATTTCGATCTCCCAAGCACTTCTTGATTTTCTAGGAAATTCATCAAACTCAGATCCAAAGGTCCTTGAAAAGAATATTTTCTCTCCTTCCTGGTGTTCTTTCTCTCTCGTCCTTCGACTTATTTACAGAGTCACTTTGACTCTTTGTCGGATTCCAAGTCTGTGCACTCTTTGCAATAGATATTTACACAAGACTCAAGTTCTTGTGACGACTGTGCACTCCTTGCGGTAGTAGTTTTATACTTCCTGCAAAGAAAGTCTTATATTATTTCTTCTAATCTTTACGAGTCGAAACAGACCCTGTCAATGCACTCCTTACGGATTGTGTGCACACCTTGCACCGACTCACGAAGAAAAATGATTTAAATTCTTATGCAAGCATTTCAAATCTACATACACTTGTAGCAAGATTCATTCATTCTTGAAAAGATTAAGACAACAACAGAGAAATTTCAAACACTATTCACACCATACATTGGATCATTTTTTCTCTGTTATCTTCATTCAAAATCAAGAAAATTGTTACAGCGAAAATCAAAGCAACAACCACTGCTCTGATATTCCTACTTGCTCATAATTCTCGTAACCCCTCTTTTGGGTGTACAAAATCTCTCTTTATACAAAAGAAACAAACTAAATGCTATCTAATTGTGGTTACATTGAGAATAGGGTTAAGCTCCCAAGTCATGTGTGCTCATTTTGTCTCCACGCGTGTGATCTTTCCTCTTTTGTTTTCTATCGCTTCAAAATATTTGTAGTACTGGATAGAGTTCGATAGTCCAGATTGGCTCTCAGGCACTGATTTGTTTTTCCACGTGTACTTGTTGACGATTCTCCTACATCATACTCCCCTTGGAAATAATTCATGGACTCCTGTCCATGAGCTCTTGTACCGACTTTCCATGCTTCTAGATATCAGCTTCACTTTCCCAACTGCTATCTTCTATTGGGTGTCCCTTCCACTTGACCAAATATTCAAAATAGATCTTCCTCCTGGTCTTCTTACTAATCCTCTGATCAATGATATTTTCCATCTATGGTTTTTCTGCTATAGGCATTTTTTTCTCCCACTGAATCTTCCCTTGATCTGTTGATCCCTTTATGTCATCCTTCCTGTAAGGATACAAGTCTGAGATGTTGAATATGGGTGATATGTCCACATCATCTGGTAGCTCAATCTCATAGGCGTTGCCATCAAACTTCTTCAAGATCCTACATGGTCCTATATTCTTCATCATTAGCTTGTTATATGTCCCCCTAGGGAACCTTTCCTTCCTAAGATGTGCTATAACTTGATCTCCTATTTCAAATTGGAGTTCTCTGGGATATTTATCAGCTCTGCGTTTGTACTTTTGGCTAGAATTCTGCAACTGCCCCCTGATCTGGCTATGGAGCTTCTGCATTTCTGCAGCAAAATCTTCTGCTCTAGTGCTTCTGATACCACTCTGTTCCAAGTCTCTCAAATAAGATACTCCCCTGGGTTGCATTCCATACAATATTTGGAACGGGCTCTTCCCAGTGCTCCTGTTTGGTGAGTTGTTGTATGCAAATTCTTCTTTTGGCAGAATCTGATCCCATTGATTATGGTGCTTAGTGACCAAACTCCTCAATAAGTTTCCCAAACTTTTGTTTACCACCTCAGTCTGTCCATTTGTCTGAGGGTGATAAGCTGAGCTGAAGGACAAATATGTCCACAACTTCTTCTGCAATGTTGTCCAAAAATGACCAACAAATTTTGTGTCTTTGTCCGAGACAATGCTTTTGGGTAGGCTGTGAAGTCTCACAACTTCCATGAAAAATAGGTTTGCAACATGTGTTGCATCACTGGTCTTCTAACATGGGATAAAGTGTGCCATCTTGGAAAATCTATCCACCACCACAAATATGGAATCACATACTCTTTTTGTTCTTGGTAGTCCAACACAAAATCCATGCTTATTGCATCCCAAGGCCTCTCTGGTATGGGCAATGGTTGATACAATCCAGTGTTATGTATTTTACCTCTTGCATGTTGGCAGATTCTGCATCTGTTCATGAATTTTATTACATTTGTTCTCATACCTGGCCAATAGTATGAACTTCTCAACTGTGCACATGTCTTATCATGGATGAAATGTCCAACCAATCCTCCACTATGTTTTTCATTCAAAAGGTTATCCTTCGTTGAGCATTTTGGTATGCACAATTGATTTCCCTTGAACAACAATCCCTCTTGAATCATATACTCTATCCATTGGTTCCTATATCTCAGTACATGATTCGTGCATGCTTCGTATGCTTCCTTGAAGTCTGGATCATCACTGTACATTTCCTCAAGGTGTTCACACCCTAAGGTTTTTACCTGAAATTCTTGCAGAGTCAAACATCTCCTGCTTAATGCATCAACAACTTTGTTATCATTCCCAACAATATGTTTTATGACAAAAGTAAAATTCAGCATATACTCAATCCACTTCGCATGCCTTTGATTCAATTTTTCCTATCTGGTTATGAATTGTAAAGCTTGGTTATCGCTATACAAGACAAATTCTTGTGGGACAAGGTACTGTCTCCATTTCTTCAGGGCTTGGATTATGGCATAAAACTCCTTGTCATAGGTGGAGTATTTTTTCTTAGTCTCATTCAGCTTCTCGTTGAAGTAAGCAACAAGTCTATTGTCCTGGCTCAAAATTCCTCCAATTGCAATGCCACTTGCATCACACCTTACCTTAAACGTCTTCTCAAAATTTGGCAAGATCAGAATTGGTCGCTCCGTTATTTTCTCCTTCAGTGTATTGAAGCTCTTCTCAGCCTCCTCTATCCATTTAAAAGACTTGTGCCTCTTCTTCATTGTATCCATCATTGGTGCACAAATTCCACTGAAATATCTGTTGAACTTCATATATAAACTCGCTAATCCATGGAGGCTTATTACCTCAAACATGCTCCTTGGTGACGACCATTCTTTGATTGCTTTCACCTTCTTTGGATCCATATTCAGTTCATTTGAAGAGATAAAAAAACCCAAGTAAATGAGTTATGTCTTCATAAAATAGGACTTCTTCAGGTTTATCAACAACTTCTCCTGTTGTAGTCTCCTCATCACTATTGTCAGGTGCATCAAATGCTCCTCCTTAGTCTTGATAAAGATCAATATATCATCTAGATACACAACCACAAAATTCCCAATGAAATATTTTGGTATTTCATTCATCAACCTCATAAAAGTACTCGGGGCATTGGTTAAGCCAAATGGAATAACAAGCCACTCATACAAACCTTCATTTGTCTTAAAGGATGTCTTCCACTCATCACCTTCCCTCATTCTGATTTGGTGATATCCACTTTTCAAATCTATCTTAGAAAAGAAATTTTCTCCACTTAAATAGTCCATCAAATAATCTATTCTTGGCAAAGGGAATCTATACCTGATAGTGATCTTATTGATGGATCTGGAGTTTGTACACATTCTCCATCCTCCATCTTTCTTTGGAATCAACACAATTGGCACTACGCATGGACTCAAGCTCTCTTTGACCAAACCCTTGTCTAACAATTCATGGACTTGGTTCTTCACCTCCTCATTCTCTCGAGGTGTCAGTCTGTATGTTGCTTTGTTCAACAAACTTGCTCCTGGTATCAAATCGATATGATGACTGATACTTCTAATGGGTGGAAATGAGTTAGGAAGATCATCCACCACTATGTTAGCAAAATTATCCAATAATTCCTGAACTTCTTTAGGAAAATCATCCATTGAAGTACTTGTAAGGATAAATCTGGGTTTCCTTACCACAACAAACTTCATCTCCTATTATTTTTTGACTTCTTTCAAGAGTTCCTTCCCACTCATGAGGAGTATGCTTGTGTTGGCTTCCCCTTTCACTTTCTTCTCCTCTATTGGCAGCAACATGTGTGTTCTACCATTCTTATCCAAGGTGTATGCATTCTTCCTCCCATCATGAATGACATTCCTATCAAACTGCCATGGTCTTCCCAACAAAATATGGCATACATCCATGGGAATTACATCACACACAATTTCATCTCTATATCCTCCTATCTTAAATTCAACCAAACATTGTTTAGTAACCATTACCTAGTGTCCTTTCTGCAACCATGAGACTTTATATGGCTCTGGGTGTGCAGTTGTCTCTAGCTCCAATTTCTCCACCATCTTTGTGGATACTAAGTTATCAGTGCTCCCACTGTCAATTATCACCTTGCATACTCTGTATTTAGTCTTGCAAGTTGTCCTAAATAGATTGTTCCTCTGTGCTGGATTTTTAACTTCTACCTCTGGTTTTAAGAGAACCTTTCTCATCATTAGGGATGTTCCATCCTCTGCTCCCTCTTCTTCAACATTCTCTCTCTATGCTTCCGAAATGTGAGCTTCTCCTCCTTCTTTATTTTTCTCGGAGCATTCCCAAGACATGTTCCCTGTCTTTCCACAGAAATAACATCTTATTCCTCCTCTGCCTCTTCCTCTAGAAGAGTTTCTTCCACCACCCTGTCTCCCTTAGGAGCTTCCTCCTCTTTCCGAGTGACTGTGTGGATTTCCAACATCGTCTTTAGAATTATGTTTCTTTTCATGGGAAACTCCCTTGCCTTTGTTCGATGCTGGGATTTTACCTCTACCTCGTTGGCTTTGTTTTCTGGCCAACTTCTCTTCTGCCTTCAGTGCAAACTGATAAGCATCCTCCACTATCCTTACCGACATCATGTTGAGCTCATCTTGGATTTTGTACCTCAAGCCATTCATATAACTGGAAACCTTTTCTTTATCCCACTCTCTTTGTCCAACTCTGATGTTCAGCTTGTAGAACTCCTCTATGTATTCTTTGACTATCATACCCTTCTATCTTAGGTTCTATAGCTTCCTAAACAGATTGATCTGATAATCTTTGGGCATGAATTTAGCCTTCATCTTGGCTACCATTCTGTCCCAATTCTTTATATTTTGTTTGCCTCTATTTCTCCTCTCAGCCTGCAGTTCATCCCACCACAGTGTTACATGTCCTTTAAGCCTAGTGATAGCATGTATCACCCTTTTCTCCCCATCAACATCTTCATAATCGAAATATTTGTCCATGGACCTTATCCAATCTAGCAGCTCTTCAGCATCCAAATTGCCTTCATACATTGGGACCTCTATCTTGGCTCTAGCTCCCAATCTAACAACTGCTCTTAGCAGGTGTTCTTTGGAAATGTGTTCCCCTGCATATTCTTTGTCTTCTACATCTTCACTCTCTGCATCGTTGACATCTCCAGCATCAGGTGCTCTTCTCTGTGCTACTTCCATCGCTTCCAACCTTGCATGAAGTTCTCGCATATCTCTTTCTACAACGTGATTGGCTAAAGGTGGCTCCCCTCATCTCCTTGGAGGAATTATGTTGACTGTCTCTTACACACAGAGTAAAACTTCAAGTTTTTTTCTCCTTCTCCTGAAATCTACAAACGAAAATCAGCTCTGATACCAATTGATGCAGACGCCCCTTCTCTCCTAAGGACTGTGCGACCTCCTGGTCTAGGATCGATCAAGAAACTGAGTCTAATTGACTCTTTGGCCCTCAAGAACCTCAAATCCACTTAACAGACCCTCTTTGCCTTAAATAACATGTTATATGAAGCCCACGGCTTTCTCCTTAATGCCTTTTAGCTTCAGCGTGTTTAGACGTAACTCCCTGGTTAAGCCCCTCCCTTTATGTGACTAAGGTTGTGAACAATCACCTAATCAAAAGGCGTGTCGAGACTCCATGTATCCGGCCTTGGCATGCGAGTCACTCCGACTCTCCAGACTTTTGAAATACCGATAAGAGTCTAGTGCATGCTATCCCCTCTATTCCCCTTTACCAATGTGACCCTTTGCTATGATCATGGGCCAATCTTTTGAGCACTTCGCAATTTCGTGTCTCGTGGGTTCACACTTCATGAGTCATCTCCCTAGATGCTCAACTGTCCAGATCTCTTCTCGAACCAATGGCGCAAATTAAATATTCACGGTTTCTGATTTTGCAAGTTCCCCGAACTCTTACCTCTGATTTCCCAAGTTGCGAAGTCCCGAAAAAACCAGATCTACGGTTCAAATCCCTCCTTCGATCAACGGCTATGATCTTTTCGTGATTTCATGATTCCCAACTTTGGAGTCTCCTTGCCTCCGTTCTCCCAATAGGCGAAATTGCGATGGTGCTGGATCAATGGTCCAGATCTCCCCTTTGATCAATGGCTTAGATCATGTCATGATTTCAAGTGGGGTTGGGATTCCAACCATTGGGACCCATAGATGTTGCACTTCCCCTTGCGGTCACCTCAACTGACTCATCTTCTGCTCCAAGTGAAGCTAACAAAGCCCCCTGGTTCATTGAGTGGATCCAACACATCCACCAACAGGTTCAAGATATCCTACAGAAGTCAAATGACAAGTACAAACAACGCCATGATCAACATCGGGTGCCACATAAGTTTTAGGTGGGTGACAAAGTTTGGTTGCACTTGTAGAAAGAACGCCTTACAGGACCCCATCGAAAGCTTTGCCCACTCCGTTATGGGTCGTACACTATCACCAAGGCCATGGGGGATAATTATTTTGAGCTCAACATTCCTCCTTTGCTTGGTCTGCACCCAGTGTTCAACGTGGATCTCCTTCGCCCTTATTTCCCACCATTATTGGACACCTCAGAAGTAGCAGAACAACTGACACCAATAGAGCTCAACCCCGACTGCCTACAATAGGAATCCCATGATCATATTGTGGACATACAGGTCAAGGGCACTTGACAACAAAGGATCCAGCTTTATCGAGTCATCAAAGCAGGGCAGCTCCTGCACCAAGGCAAGTGGCTCACCCAGGGCCAAATTCAACAGAAATTTCCTCATCTGATGGGGGACCTCAACGCAATGGAGACCATTGCTTCCTAAGGATGGAGGATTGATCCAAATGGATATCGGTGGCCACCCACCTTTTCTAGCTGGCTCAAAACAATTTTCTGACAATTTTGGCAATTTACTATTTTTAGCAGTGTTAACTTCCGGGGCCATTTTGAGGGTCTAAATGAAGGTTTTTCAGGATCGAGCTCCTTAATTATAGCCAAAGGCATGATTGGGCCCCCAAAATGAATCTCCTCGATGACACCTTTCCAACGGTCTATCACACGCCTAAAACGGATATTGTATGCAAAAGTTACGACCCCGAGAAGTTGATGTACTAACTTACCCAAACGGGGCCCACATGACTTTTGGCGCTTCATCTCCTAGGGTTAGGTTTTTGGATGTATAGGTTTTTTGGCATTCTTTCTTATTGTAAAAAGGCCTTCAGAGCCTCATTGTAACCTTATTTTGGTGAATGCACGCTGTCGTCACATCTCTTCTCAGAGATAAGCCGCCACCATTCCAGCAAGCTTGTTTCCACTGCATTTTACAGTTTCAGCTTATTTCGTTATTGAATAGAAAACCAGTTTTACTGTATCTCTGTTATTTTGTGTTAAGCACCTATTAATAATCTATATTCATTTCGTTTTTCTCATAAAATCTGGATCAGCTAGGTCCAAATCTGGATCCTCCAGCCTTTGACGTTTGAATGCCAAAGGGAATTTATGATATCAGCATATACATTATGGACATAGATAATACCCGAACGGTTGCCTCCCGTCCACTGTAGTTGATCAACCGAATTTGAAAGATGAATACTCGAATGTGTAAGATTCGAGAAAAAGGAGTCCCATTCATACAAAAAATCTATATTGAGGCCGAGGGAGGCACTGGTAATCTAGCTATCAGGCAGGTATGTCAATCTGGAAGCCTCCCGGATTTGGTATAAGTACCAAATATTTTTTGTATGTAGGTGCGATGTCAACTGCGGGGATAATGAAGCTGCGTCGACCATTCCGAGGATGTGATCTCATCCAAGTGCAATTGAATGCCTCAAACCTGGGAGCCAAGAGAGCCATCAGGTGATCAAAGATTTGTCTTTTGAAATATTCCTCTAGAAGTAAGAGGCCATTATGGGGATGGTTGTCTCCAATGTAAGCCAGTTGCTGACTGTGTGGTGGCAGAGATATTTATCAATAATAACAAAATTCCATATGCTAGAAAGATTTAGAGGTCGCTAGAGTGAGTTGGTTACTAGCACTTGACTAAAGTGGAAAAGATTTCGGATCCCCCAACCTCCCTTTTGTTTTGGTTTAGCCAAAGATTGCCAACCGCAGAGATGTTGTCGATGATGATCAGAGCAGCCCGACCAAATAAAGTTGAAGATCAGCTTTCAAATTTTTGTGAGGAACGAGGCATGGATGACAGCTAGGGTCATCCAATACACAGCCTGTCCTTCGAGGAAAGCTTTGATAAGGGTAAACCGGCCTCCAAGAGAGAGTCGCCTCGTGCACCAGTGTCCATTCCTTTTTTCCACTTTGGCGAGTAGCCAGTTCTAGTCCGATGGCTTGTAGGAGTCTGATTTTAAATGATAGCCCAAGTATTTAAGGCCGGAGGAAAGTGGAGAGAAGGTCTAGAGGAAAATACCTTTTATCTGATCCAATATAAGTTGATGTAAATTTGCAAAATGGAACGTTACTTGTTACAGGTGAATGACATTGGTGTAATAAAAACTAAATTTCATTTTAGCATCTACTTTTGAAATGTCCATTATTGTAAAAAAATATCCTAGTACAAAGTTTATCTAAACTACATACTGTATAAAATTTGAGACGAACTTATCGCTCTTAAAATACCAATTCTTCATATTATTCATCAATAGTCATCTATTACTATAAAATATTACACTTTTTTATCAACATATCTTGACAATCAAACTACAAATATGAATGAAATCAAAATGTTCATTGAATATCTATCAAAATATAAAAGAGAACACACCAAATTTCTTTATTCTCTTTGACCTTGTATGAATCAACTATTACTCTCCCCTAAACAAAAATTATAAATACTCATAGAAACATTGGCATTGTCATGTACTTCAAGTTCGACTTCTCTAACGTTATTAGGATTTTGATTGCCACCACATTGACATATCTATTCCTTATATACTAAGGTATAAGAAATGTTGCAAATGAAATTGAAGTAGAAAGGAGATATCGAAATCATAAGATTTGGTCTAGGAGGTATACCATGGATCAACTAAACATAGAAGCAGCAACGAACTTAATTGCAGTGCTATATAATGATGCCATATCTAAAAAGTTGAAACGTGTCATATCAAACCTTTGGGACGCAAATATCTAACTATTATTGCCCTTGTTTTTGAATTAGATATTTTTACTTAATATAAATTTACTTGTTCTTAAATTAGATATTTTACCCGGCATAAGAATATTTATATATTTTCCTTAACAAATGCTTTTCAAACATCAAAATCATTACATCAAATTGTTTAGAAATATATATCTTTACCTAACACAATTATTCTTTTACAAATTTGACTTCAAACATCCAAATCATTACATCAAATTGTTTTGAAATAGATATTTTTACCTAACACAATTATTCTTTTACAAATTTGACTATGGTTCTTGAATTAGATAAGTTACCACACATCAAAAAAAAAAATATTTATATGTTTTTTATAACACATGTTTTCCAAACATCAAAATCATTACAACAAATTGTTTTGAATTATATATTTTTACCTAACACAATTTATTTATTTTTTAAATTTCATTACTTGTTTTTTAATTAAATATTTTATCTAACATAAAAATATTTATATATTTTACACGAAATGTGTTTTTTAAAGATCAAAATCATTACAATTACATGAAACATGTTTTTTAAAGATCAAAATCATTACAACAAATGCATAGGACGCCTAAAGACTCTATCAACAAATGAAAGCATTAAAATGATTACAATTTTAATATTTCAATTTAATATGTCTTAGTGTTAGATGTTAAATATTTTTCTATAAACATTTCATTTTATATTATTATAAGGTATATTGTTTGTAACATCGGTATGTAATATTTTCAAAGTGAAATTCTTTAAAGATCATAGCATAAAAACAAAATGAAAAACTTTTACAAGAAGATCAAACTTAAATTCAATTTTACTATATCATAAATATGTATATATATGTTTTTCCTACTAAAATTTTGTTTTACTCTTTTTAATTGTAAAAAGAGTAGTTCATTGTGGGAAAATGTAAAAGAAAACTATAGACTATGAGAATGGTTCCAACTATATTATAGTTATGTCAATCATCATCTTAATTATCTTAATTGGCCACTCTATTATGCATATATGAGTATATAATGTAAGAAGGTTGTGAGGATTTGAATAAGTTATGAATAAGAGAGTTAATATTAACTTCAAATATATCAAGAATTGAGAGGAATACAAAAGTTCAAGGTGAAAACATGGAGATGAATGGAAAACAAAGAGAGATATGCACCCTTAACAGTTGAAGTTTTAGGGATTATTGAAAATATATTTAATAAATTTTTTGAATTTCCATTATATCGACATTAGTACATGATCCCAGACTTTATGAATGGACTTGAAAGAGATTTATAGTGTTATGCTTAACCTAAATATATTAAACACTAAAAGGAATTCCAAAAATTGATGTGCAAACATGGATTCCATTTGGAATAGCTCAGAGAAAATGGATCTAACAAATGTGTTATATCCAAGTCCTTCCAATAGGAAAGGTCATATAATTTATATAATCTATTCATTCATGTGGGACTTTATTTTGACCTTAAACATCTATTATATAAATTTAACCAATCTTCTAGTGTCTTGCTTAGAGTGTCTTGCTTGGAGGAGGTGGTTGAAGGTCCTCCTTGCCATTTACAAAATCTCTTTATCAATTGACAAAAATGATGATTTAGAGGAGAAACTTTCTTTATCTTTTATAAACCATTTTGTTCAAATATTTTGAATGCCTTGCCTCTAATTGGTCACCACAACATGTGCATGCATGATAACCCTTTGTGCTCAACCCTAAACATAACTTTTATGCAAAATTATTTGTGTTAAGATATTTGATTTTTACTAAAATGGTTAAATTTGTATTAGTAAATGACCTACAATAGAACTATACAACTTTGTAATATGAAATTTAGAGATTTTTGGTCAAGGAATTTACACAAAACTAGAGAATGTTCCCAACCAAATATTGTCCAGCCTATTTTATAACTATTGCTTCATATATGGTCAATGCATGTTGATTTTAACCTTGTATAATTAATTATTGCAAATAGATTCTTAATCAAAACAGAAAAGATACAATGACACACACACACACATTACACATATATTTTAACCTAAAAACCCAAACCGGGAAAACCAACAACCTGTTTACATCACACCTCTAATATTATATTCATCATCATCATTGTTTACAATACAATATACCTATAGGATCTTGTGGCATCCAAACTCCTAATCCATTGACCCAAATTAGTAATTAACCCTAATTCGTTAACCAGAATTAGAAAACCATCGATGAAAACAAAGTTCTTAAAAAACACCAAAAACGGGTGCAAAAACAACAAAAAACGGACGCAAAAAAACGCCAATTTTTTATTTTTTTCGGGGGCTACTGCCCCCCTACCCTCCGAGGCTCCCATATCAGTGTATAGTACATGGGACCACTCTTTCAAATAATATAACACATACCCAACATTCTCCCAGTTGTTGTTTTGTATGCATACAGGGGGTTACATGATTACATAGTCAACAATCTAGGGAAGAAATGCCCATAGATCCTCTACACCAATAGAACGTATTAGTGCTCATATATTTTTTTAATGAATTTGTAATATTATCCAAAGTGTCCACCTGCATCAGCGACACCTTCTTGTCTTCAACCATGTCTCTCACAAAGTGATATTGAACATCAATATGCTTTGTCTTAGAATGATAAGTAGGGTTCTTCACTGGGAATATTGCACTCTGACTATCACAATCTATCCTTACAACTTGTTGTACCAACCCAATACCTGAACATAATCTATGTAAACATATTGGTTCCTTGATTGCATGAGTGGCTTCCATGTATTCATCTTTTGTATTTGAGAGTGCCACTATAGACTGTCTTTTGCTCGTCAAATTGATTGGTCCTCCAAACAGGTTAAACACATACCCACTTGTATATCTTATGAAATCCATATCTCCAGCCCAATGTGCATCAAAAAACCCATGTATGTCCAAAACTTTATTGTTCTACAACATAGGTATGCCAACAAAGGACGAACACCTTCAATAACCACACTCACATAACCAGATCAAAGATCAACACACCAATGTTTTGACGCGGTAAAACCCCTATGAGGAAACATACATGGCCCCAACCAATGTGACCACTTGAATTAGTTTATTAATGCAAAATAAAAATATTACATAGAGATTTTATAAGATATTTTTTCACAATCGATCATCGGCAAATGACCCTCCATGCTCTTTAAATAGAGATCATGGACCAATTGGGTGTTAAGCCACAAATCAATGTAGTCGTTAAGATCGAGGAGAATATGAACCATTGGATTACTCTATGTTAGGAACATATCATGACCATTGGATTTCCTAACTACAAATGCATACTAAAGAAACACACTAAGAAACACACTTTTACCTAATGACACATTAGACCAAGTAGATCTTAACTAACTCCTAAGTTTCTAAATATCCTAACATCCCCCCTTAAGAACAACTTGGGATAGGATTGAAGGATTTACAAAAGTGACACAATAGGATAAGGAAGGAGGCATTAGAGCCTATCCCCCCTTACTGACAACTTCATTAACTCCTAACATAGATCGAAGTTTGGAAAACTTCGCTTCTATAAGAGACTTTGTGAAAATTTCTGCAACTTGATCTTCTATAGGGAAAGAGAGCACTTCAATAACTCGATCATGAATGAGATTTATAATGAAGTGCATGTGTAGCTCGATGTGTTTTTTGTGCTAATGTTGAATTGGGTCTTTGGTGAGATTGATGGCACTCTTATTTTCACACCAAAGGATACTCAAATGTTTTTACCAGAATCCAAACTTTGAAAGGATCTGTCGAAGCCACAAGGCTTCTAACTCACATTTACCATTGCTCGGTACTCTTCTTCTGCTGAAGAAAGTGCAATAGCATGTTGTTTCTTATAGGCCCAAGTGACGGGTCCTAAAATAAGGATGAAAACATAACCTGCAGTAGACTTTCAATCATCGGGGTCGTCGGCCCAATCTGAATCAGTGAAACCAACCAATAAATGAGTCCCCCCTTAACTGTAATGTATCCTAAACTGAATTGTACCACGAACATATTGATGTATCATTTTGTTTTCTTTCCAATGGATTTCATGGGGTGTTTGCATCTAACGGGAAACAAGAACAACAACAAAGGAAAGATTAGTACATGTATGACTCAAGTATAAGAGGCTACCAACTAACTGACTATACAAAGTGGCATCAAGTTCGGGAGAAGTACAGGTGGAAACAAACTTGACTCTAGACTCGAAGGGAGAAGGGGCTGGTTTACAATCTTCCATGTGGAAGCAATGAAGAAGGTCACAAGCATACTTAGAGTGGGAAATAAAAATTCCTTCATTGGTTTGCAAAACTTGGAGGCCAAGGAAATAGTGCAAAAAACCTATGTCATTTCAAATTTCTTCTTAAGGCTAGTTTTTACATGGTTTGAAAGTTTTGAGTCACTACCAGTAAGGATAAGGTCATCAACATAAAGAAAAAGGATTATGAGATGGCTTCCTACTTTCTTGGTATAGACATTTGGATTAGAATGGCATCTAGAAAATCCGGTGTCAATAATTAAGTTATCCATTTAAGCATACCAAGATTGGGGAGATTTCTTATGACCATAGAGAGATTTCTTAAGGCAAAAAAAAATTCTAGAGTCATTTTGGACATAGCTAGGAGGTTGTTCCATGTAGATTTCTTCTTGCAAATTGATTTGAAAATGTAAAGGATTGAATCTTTTTAAAATTGCAACTGAAAAGGTATGTTCTTGGGTAATAGGATCAAGTTACAAACACATAAATATTAATGAGTTTTTTACTTAATCACGAGCATCACAAATAGTCATAAAAAACCATAAAAATACACACATTAACACAACAAAGTGATAAAGGAGTTCACCCCTCTCTTGGGTTACATCTCCTGGTCCAACTTCCAATGGATCTTTTTCATT
The DNA here is from genome assembly GCA_009831015.1 of Picea engelmannii. NCBI lineage: Eukaryota > Viridiplantae > Streptophyta > Pinopsida > Pinales > Pinaceae > Picea > Picea engelmannii. The sequence continues at coordinate 710,006 of ML797989.1, read as the reverse complement.
AATTCTCAAAGTGTCAAAATCAGTGCTTTAAAATGATCAGAATGAGAAATGGATGGCTTCAATGATTCCAGAACATCCAAAAACCCCTAGCTTGTCTCTTCCTGCACTTGGTTTGGCCAAAAGCTGAGTTGGAATCTGATGCAGACCCGCCTTCTCTCCTAAGGAATGCACGACCTCCTGGTCTAGGATCGATCAAGAAACTGAGTCTAATTGATTCTTTGGCCCTCAAGAACCTAAAATCCACTTAGCATGCCCTCATTCCCTTAAATCACAAGTTATATGGAACTCGCGGCTTTCTCCTTAACACCTTTTAGCTTCAACGTGTTTAGACGCTAACTCTCATGGTTAAGCCCCTCCCTTTATGTGACTAAGGTTGTGACCAGTCGCCTAATCAAAAGGTGCATCACGACTCCGCGTATAGGGACTTTTCATGTGAATCACTCTGACTCTCCAGACTTTTGAAATCCCAACAAGAGCCTAGCGCATGTTATCCCCTCTATTCCCCTTCACTGATGTGGCCCTTCGCTATGATCGTGGGCCAATCTTTGGATCACTTCGCAATTTCTCATCTCGTGGGTTCACACTTCACTAGTCGTCTCCCTTGACGCTCAATGGTCCAGATCTCTTCTTGAACCGATAGCTCAGATCAAATATTCGCGATTTCGAGTTTCGTGAGTTCCCCGAACTCTTACCTCTGATTTCCCAAGTTGCAAAGTCTTGACAAAACCAAATCTACAGTTTAAATCCCTCCTTCGATCAACGAATGTGATCTTTTCACGATTCACGACTTTGGAGTCTCCTTTCCTCCATTCTCCCGATAGATGAAATTGCAATGGCGCTGGATCAATGGTCCAGATCTCCCCTTTGATCAACGACTCAGATCATGTCACGATTTCGCGTTTCGTGAGTTCTCGCGACTCAACCTTTGACTCCTTCGAGTCACGAGTCAATGAAATGTTGATCTCTTGCCATGTGTCCTCCTTGACAACAGACGGTCTCGATGATTTTTGAACGATCAATGACTGTGATCTTTTCGCATATTCACACTTCGCGAATCCTCACAACTCTGTTGTTTGACCTTTCCACTCTGTGAGTCAACGATTTGTTGATCTCTTGCCACATGTCCTGTCTTGATGAATGGTTCCGATGATTTCAGAATTTTGTGACCTTGTTCCTCCTATGTACATTCAAAGCTTTAATGTTAGTGAACTTTACCTTGATTAGATGGCTATCATCCGTTTGCGCTCAGATCGAACGGTTGAGATCTTTCCTCCTCTGCACTTGCTCCTCGTTGTCTGGACGTTGATCGGATGGTCCAAATTTTCCCTTTGAGCTAAATATTTCTTCAGACTTAGAATATTTTTGAAAGGATTTAAAGGCTTTGACCTTTATTTTTTTTGTGAGTCCATTTCTTTGATCTCGTTCGCGCTTCTTGGAAAGTGCTACTCCTCCTGAGCTTGATCTCTCCAAATATTTCGATCTCCCAAGGACTTCTTGATTTTCTGGGAAATTCGTCAAACTCAGAACCAAAGGTTCTTGAAAAGAATCCTTTCTCTCCTTCCTGGCGTTCTTCCACTCTCGTCCTTCCAGATCCAAAGATAACCATCTCCTATGGATATGGCCAGAACCACAGAACGCTGCCACCATTGTTGCAGAATATTATCAATTTTTGAAGAAACCAGGGATGACTCAATATATATGGCAACTACAGGAAACATTACTTCAGGATTGTCAACAGTTTATTAAATCCACAGAGACTGCTTCCCTAAAAGAAAATAACATGTTTTGGAAACAATCTTCTGAGAAAAGGTAGGAGCACAATCCCTTTAGTCCTACCAATCTTGAGACAACAATCTCCCGGGTACCTAGTTACATCAAATGTGTCCAGCAATGTGCTGAAATTGGATAGGTTATCAGTTCCATTTTCCCATTCTGTGGATGCCAACAGAAAAGTATCAAGTTCATCATAGGTTTCCCAATAAGGTTGAAGCAGTAGCCTGGAAAAGGCTACAACATGCTCAAGGATTCAGAGCCCCAACAGACAGTACTTTCTACAACTACTGCTTAAGTAATTTGCATGCCTAGAGTCGGTATCCGGATTCTGATTCAGATTGAATTTGCATGAGGACATGCAACTGTTTTAGTTGGGGGGGATGTTAGGACCCTATAATGTACCTTTTTGCTCATACTTTTTGCTATCATTACATCTTTTTCCCACTCATATTTAAGCCTACATTATCACCTTAATCTATTTTTCCAAAGGTATATAACGTTTCTTCTCTTTTCTATATGTTTAATTTGTTTTACATGTAATTTTACATTACTTTCATACTTAGCCATTAATCAGAAACATATAGTTGCTAAAACAGTTTGAAGACTATAGTTAATATATCATTGCTACTTGAAGACCACGTTGCTGAAACAGTCAAACAATACGCAAATCCCGTTGCTGAAACAGTCTGTGATTTACGATGTTGATACAACATTTCACATACAGTAGTAACAAGAGATAATTAAAGGGGTTGTTACACTGGCTGCAACAGTTGTACCTTAATCCAACACCATTACAACCATCGTTGTTGCTTGAAGACCACACTGCTGAAACAGTCAAACAGTACGCAAATCCCGTTGCTGAAACAGTCCATGATTTGCGATGCTAAAACAATATTTCACATACAGAAGTAACAAGAAAAGATAAATAAAGGAGCTATTACACCGGCCACAACAACTGTACCTCAATCCAGCACCATTACAACCACTGTAACAACATTTTTCTATGGAAGATCAGAATATCCTATTCTAGCATAGAAGATGAGATCAGACTTAGAATAGGATTTGTATGTACACATGTAATTTTATGCTTAATTGTATTAAGAGGATTCTCCTCTTTAAATAGGGGAGAAATCAGCATTAGAGACAGATTACGAAAGGCTTAGCTAGAAGGGAATTATAGAGAAGGAGCGTGTTCACTTTTGCTATTAGTGTACTTATACTACAACTTTGGATCGCTTTTGAGATTGAGCATATACAGTGTGTGATTGCCTTTGAAATAAACAGACTTCCCTGGGTTGACAATTTATGTAACACTTGATTTTTTTAATTAATAAGCAATTATAGTGACCAAAAGACCATTCTTTGATTGCTTTCACCTTCTCCGGATCCATCTTCAGTTCATTTGAAGAGATCACAAAAAGCAAGTAAATGAGTTATGTCTTCATAAAAGAGGACTTCTTCAGGTTTATCAACAGCTTCTCCTGTTGTAGTCTCCTCATCACTATTGTCAGGTGCATCAAATTCTCCTCCTTAGTCTTGCTAAAGATCAGTATATCATCTAGATACACAACCATGAACTTGCCAATGAAATCTTTTAGTATTTTATTCATCAACCTCATAAAAGTACTCGGGGCATTCGTTAAGCCAAATGGAATAACAAGCCACTCATACAAACCTTCATTTGTCTTAAAGGATGTTTTCCACTCATCACCTTCCCTCATTCTGATTTGGTGATATCCACTTTTCAAATCTATCTTAGAAAATAATTTTTCTCCACTTAAACAATCCATCAAATCATCTATTCTTGTCAAAGGGAATCTATACCTGATAGTGATATTATTGATGGCTCTCGAGTCTGTACACATTCTCCATCCTCCATCTTTCTTTGGACTCAACACAGCTGGCATTGCGCATGGACTCAAGCTCTTTTTGACCAAACCCTTGTCTAACAATTCCTGGACTTGGTTCTTCACCTCCTCATTCTCTCGAGGTGCCAGTTTGTATGTTGCTTTATTCGGCAGACTTGTTCCTAGTATCAAATCAATATGATGACTGATACTTCTGATGGGTGGCAATGAGTTAGGCGGCTCATCCACCACTATTTCAAAAAAATCAACCAATAATTCCTGAACGTCTTCAGGAAAATCATCCATTGAAGTACGTGTAAGGATAAATCTAGGTTTCCTCACCACAACAACCTGCATCTTCTGTTCTTTTTTTACTTCTTTTAGGAGTTCCTTCCAACTCATGAGGAGTATGCTTGTGTTGGCTTCCCCTTTCACTTTCTTCTCCTCTATTGGAAACAACATGTTTGTTCTACCATTCTTATCCAAGGTGTATGTATTCTTCCTCCCATCATGAATGACATTCCTGTCGAAATTTCATGGTCTGCCCAACAAAATATGACATACATCCATGGGAATTACATCACACACAATTTCATCTCTATATCCTCCTATATTAAATTCAACCAAGCATTGTTTAGTAACCATTACCTGGTGTCCTTTCTTCAACCATGAGACTTTATATGCCTCTAGGTGTGCAGTTGTCTCTAGCTCCAATTTCTCCATCATCTCTGTGGATACTAAGTTTTCAGTGCTCCCACTGTCAATTATCACCTTGCATACTCTTTCTTTAGTCTTGCAAGTTGTCCTAAATAGATTGTTCCTCTATACTGGCTTTTTAACTTCTGCCTCTGGTTTTAAGAGAACCTTTCTCATCATTAGGGATGTTCCATCCTCTACTTCCTCTGCTTCAACATTCTCTCTCTCTACTTCCAAAATGTGAGCTTCTCCTCCTTATTTATTTTTCCTGGGGAATTCCCAAGACATTTTCCCTGTCTTTCCATAGACATAACATCTTATCCCTCCTCTCCCTCTTCCTCTATAAGAGTTTCTTCCACCACCCTGTCTCCCTTGGGAACTTCCTCCTCTTTCCAAGTGACTGTGTGGATTTCTAGCCTCGTCTTTGGAATTATGTGCCTTGTCATGGGAAAATACCTTGCCTTTGTTTGATGCTGGGATTTTACCTCTACCTTGTTGGCTTTGTTTTCTGTCCAAATTCTCTTCTTCCTTCAACGCAAACTGATAAGCATCATCCACTGTCCTTACCAACATCATGCTGAGCTCATCTTGGATTTTGTACCTCAAGCCATTCATATACCTGGCGACCTTTTCCTCGTCCTTATCTCTTTGTCCAACTCTGATGTTTAGCTTGTAGAACTCCTCTGTGTATTCTTTGAATGTCATCCCTTCTATCTCAGGTTCTGCAGCTTCCTGAACAGATTGATTTGATAATCTTTGGGCATGAATTTAGCCTTCATCTTGGCTACCATTCTGTCCCAATTATTTATCTTATGTTTGCCTCTATTTCTCCTCTCAGCCTGTAGTTCATCCCACCATAGTGTTTCATGTCCTTTAATTCTGGTGACAGCATGTATCACCCTTTTCTCCCCATCGAAATCTTCATAATCGAAATATTTGTCCATGGACCTTATCCAATCTAGTAGCTCTTCAGCATCCAAATTGCCTTCATACATTATGACCTCTATCTTGGCTCTAGCTCCCAGTCTAACAACTACTCTTAGAAATCGTTCTTCGGCAACGTGTTCCCCTGCAGCTTCTTTGGCTTCTACATCTTCGCTCTCTGCATCGCTGACATCTCCAGCATCAGGAGCTCTTCATTGCGTTGCTTCCATCGCTTCCAACCTTGCACAAAGTTCTCACATATCTCTTTATACAATGTGATTGGCTAAAGGTGGCTCCCCTCATCTCCTTGGCGGCATTATGTTGACTGTCTCTTACAAGTAGAGTACAACTTTGAGTTATTTTTCTCCTTCACCTGAAATCTATAGACGAAAATCAGCTATGATACCAATTGATGCAGACCCCCCTTCTCTCCTAAGGACTGTGCAACCGCCCGGTCTAGGATCGATCAAGAAATCGAGTCTGATTGACTCTTTGGCCCTCAAGAACCTCAAATCCACTTAACATTCCCTCTTTCCCTTAAAGCACAGGTTATATGGAACCCGCGGCTTTCTCCTTAATGTCTTTTAGCTTCAGCGTGTTTAGACACTAACTCTCCTGGTTAAGCCCCTCCCTTTATGTGACTAAGGCTGTGAACAATCACCTAATCGAAAGACACATTGCGACTCTGTGTATCTAGCCTTGGCATGCGAGTCACTCCGACTGTCCCGACTTCTGAAATACCAACAAGAGCCTAGCGCATGCTAGCCCCTCTATTCCCCTTTATCGATGTGACCCTTCACTATGATCATGGGCCAATATATCGAGAAATTCACGATTTCATGTCTTGTGGGTTCACACTTCACAATTCGTCTCCTTAGATGCTCAACGGTCCAGATCTATTCTCGAACCGATAGCTCAAATCAAATCTTCAGGGTTTCTGGTTTCGCAAGTTCCCCAAACTCTTACCTCTGATTTCCCGAGTTGCGAAGTCCTGACAAAACTAGATCTACAATTCAAATCCCTCCTTCAATCAATGGCTATGATCTTTTCATGATTTCATGATTCCCGACTTTGGAGTCTCCTTGCCTCCATTCTCCCGATAGTCGAAATTGTGATGGCACTGGATCAACAGTCCATATCTCCCCTTTGATCAACAACTCAGATCATGTCACGATTTCTCATTTCACGAGTTCTCGCGACTCAACCTTTGACTCCTTTGAGTCACGAGTTAGTGAAATGTTGATCTCTTGCCATGTTTCCTCCTTGACAACGGACGGTCTCGATGATTTTGGAATGATCAATGACTGTGATCTTTTCGCGAATTCACACTTCGCGAATCCTCACAACTCTGCTCTTTGACCTTTCCACTCTGCGAGTCAGCAAAATGCTAATATCTCGCCATGTGTCCTATCTTGATGGATGGTTCTGATGATTTCATAATTTCGTGACCTTGTTCCTCCTGTGTACATTCAAAGATTTAATGTTAGTGCACTTTACCTTGATCAGACAGCTACGATCCATTTGCACTCAGATCGAACGGTTGAGATCTTTCCTCCTCTACACTTGCTCCTCACTGTCTGGACGCTGATTGGATGGTCCAGATATTCCCTCTGAGCTAAATCTTTCTTCAGACTTAAAATATTTTTGAAAGGATTTAAAGGCTTTGACCTTTATCCTTCCTGCGAGTCCATTTCTTGGATCTCATTCGCGCTTCTTGGAAAGTGCTACTCCTCCTGAGCTTGATCTCTCCAAATATTTCGATCTCCGAAGTACTTCTTCATTTTCTTGGGAAATTCGTCAATCTTAGATCCAAAGGTTCTTGAAAATAATCCTTTCTCTCCTTCCTGGCGTTCTTCCACTCTTGTCCCTTGACTTCTTTAGAAAGTCACTTCGAATCTTCGTCGGATTCCAGGTCTATGCACTCTTTTCAATAGATATTTACACAAGATTCGAGTTCTTGCGACGATTGTGCACTTCTTGCGGCAGTCGCTTTATACTTCCTGCAAAGAAAGTCTTATGTTATTTCTTTTGAGCTTTACAAGTCGAAACAGACCCTGTTAATGCACTCCTTGCAGACTGTGTGCACACCTTGCACAGGCTCACGAAGAAAAACGATTTTAATTCTATGCAAGCATTTCAAAGCTACATACACTCGTAGTAACACTCATTCATTCTTGAAAATATTAAGACAACAATAGATAAATTTAAAACACTATTCACACCATACATTGGATCAATTTTTCTCTGTTATCTTCATTCAAAATCAAGAAAATGGTTACAGCTAAAATCAAAGCAACAACTGCTGCTCTGAGATTCCTACTTGCTCATAATTCTCGTAACCCCTCTTTTGGGCGTACAAATCTCTCTTTATACAAAATAAACAAACTAAATTCTATCTAATTGTGGTTACATTGAGACTAGGGTTAAGATCCCAAGTCACATGTGCTCATTTTGTCTCCACGCGTGTGATCTTTCCTCTTTTGTTTTCTATTGCTTCAAAATATTTGCAGTACTGGATAGCGTTTGAGACTCTGAATTGGCTCGCAGGAACTCTGTTGTTCTGCCGAGTGTACTTGCCGATGATGATCCTACATTAGAATCACTCCCTGGAACTTTCTCCCAATTCTTTGTTGTCTCTGCCTGCCAAAATGCACCCAGGCTAACTGAACTTGGCTTCTGGTTGTTTCTTGTGCCAAAAACCCATCACATGCACCTTCCCACAAAATCGATCATTTTGTCGTACCATTAGCACGATTAGTGCCCCCAAGGGTGAAGGTGTTGGTCACATGGATTCCAAGTGTCCAGGTCCTAGGCACTTGAGCCGACACCCATTGCAATGATTGGTTGTGGGGTTGACATGTGGCTGAGCATGTGGTCATATTGATTGACACGTGTAACGATATAACCATTGGTTGAACCCCCCGCTCACAAGTCATATGTTAGCATACTCCATGCGGTAAGGTCATGTGGAAAAGGGTCGGTCCAAGGGTTGGGGATTAGCCCCGGCCCTTTCCACACCCGGATGAACCATATTGCAAATTTTTATAGTTATAAAAACATGTATGAGTAAGAACTAATGTGTGAGAGGGATGGTAGCCCATCCCCCACCAAAACTCTTCCACCTGTCTGAGGAGGTTGTGGGTTCGACCCCCACGAACATCAAACTTTTATGCCTTGGAGGGGGTGCCATGTGGCATCCCATTTCTAGGGCACATGGAACCATTCTATTGGTCCACCAATCTTTCCACATGTCACCATCAGACAATTCCTCATCTGACAACTCATCATATAAAACATGTCCTGTAAGGTCATGCCACGTCAACCTATGCCACGTCATCAACTACGACGTGTTAGTGCGAGCTCCTGCCACGGGTCAGTACGGTCAGTTTCCACATCAGTAGTATGTCCATGCCACATCAACACCTCTTCCAAGTCAGCAGTCCACATCACCCTGCCACGTGTCAGTACGGACATGCTACATCATCATTGTACGGACAATATAGTCAACAAAATTTTTCCTTTTTGGCAAAGTATAAAAAACGCGATATCTCACTCATACAACGTATGTTTGAACCTGTTCAAGTTGCATTGGGATCATGAGGACAGGGCCTATGCACATGTTTGTTTTGAAGTAATTCCGAGCACTTTTATTTTTGAGCATATTTTTGATCCCCTGGATTACTCCTCCCCATTGGGAAGCTTTTGGACCTACAAAAGACTACTTTCAGTCAATCTTAAGATGAAGGTATCATTCCCTCACCTTTCCAACCTCAATCCACTTGGCCTTTCTTGGATTTGTGCCTTTAAGACCAACTTGAAAGTATTCCACATTCCCTTGTTTTGAAGTTCTCATCCTCCTGTCGAGGATTGTGTATTCATGTAGTTCTAATAGATATTCTGAGGAGAAATCACATGTGGAAGGAATATAAACATGATCTCCTTGATCATCAATCAAAGGAGACTCATACAATCTCAAATTATCAACATTGAAAATTGCATACATTTTCATATAAGGAGGCAAATCCAAACAGAAGGCATTGTTACCAATCATTTCAAGAATCTTGAAAGGTCCATATCTAATTGGTTTTAGTTTTTTACCTTCCCCTTTAAGCCTCTCTTTGCTAATGTAAATACAACTTCAGATCCAACTTGGAAATTGTGATCAACACGATGCTTTTCATGTCTTTTCTTGTACTTGGCTTGGCTCTTTTCCAACTATTCTTGTACCATTTGATGCACCAACTGAATTTGTTCAATGAACTTCTTTTCCCTATCAATCTCATATTGACCATCAATAGAAATATATTTCCCAAAGATAAAATCTAAAGGAGATTTTGGCAAATAACCAAAACATGCCTCAAATGGAGATGTTTGAGTTGAAGAGTGCTTAGCCCGGTTGTAAGCATGTTGAATTTAGTGTAGGTGTACATCCCAAAGCTTAGGATGCTTGCTACAATAACCACAAAGAAGATGCACTATTGTTCTATTAACCACTTTTGTTTGAATATCAGTTTGTGGATGAAAAGTTGTGCTCTTTTTCGGTTTGGTGTCCATGAGTGCCCATAAACTTGACCAAAAGTTCCCAATAAATTGAGAATCTCGATCAGAAATAATGGATTTAGGAAACCCAAAATGTACCCAAACATGTTGAAAGAACATATGTGTCGTTTGCTCAGTTGTAACCTGCTTCTTACAAGGCATCAAAATACGCATTTTGTAGAAACGATCAACCACAACATAAAGATAATCATGATTCTTTTTAGACATAGGTAGACCTCCTACAAAGTCCACGGAAATGCTTTCCCAGAGACGAGAAGGAACCAGAAGTGGAGTATACAAACCCAACTTTCTATTGCTAGGCTTTCTTGTATCACATAAAGAAAATCCTCTTACATATCTTGAAACACTTTCATTCATTTTAGGCCAATAGAAATACCTTTGCAAATTAGCCACTGTCTTGCCTACACCAAAGTGGCCAACAATAAGAGAATAATGATCTTCCCTTATGATGTTGACTCTTTCACCTTGTAGAATACATAGCTTGCCAAGATGATACAAAATCTTATCATGCACATGGTAATCCAATTCCTCAACTTGGTTAGAATGACACAAAGTTTCATAAACCTCTTTAAAATCAACATCTAAAGCATAGTGTTCAACATAGCTCTCATGCATGATAGAATTATGCTTAAGAAGAACTGAAGTACTAACAATAGGCCTAGAAATAATATCATCAACTTTGTTATAAATGTCTTTTGTATACCTTATAACCAAGTGGAATTGTTGTAGAAAACCCATCCATCTGAGGTGCCTTGCTTGTTGTAGCAGTGTTTGTGATTGTAAGTATTGCAATGGTTGATGATCTGTGTGAATGATAGTTTCTTTTCCCAACAAATATGTTTTCCATTTTTTCACACTTTGCACCAATGCATACAACTCCTTATAATAAGTAGGATAGTTAATCACAACACCATTAAAAGTTTCAGAATGAAAACAAATGGTCTTACCATGTTGCAACAAGAATACTCCCATTGCATAATTGCTTGCATCTGTTTGGATCTCAAATGGTTGTCTCAAATTTGGAAGTGCAAGAACTGGAGTTGAACTAATCTTCTCCTTCAATTCATCAAATGCTTTTTGTTGCTTGCCTCCCCATTGGAAAACTTGCTTGATGCTTGTCACTGCATGTAATGGAGTTGCAATTAAAGAAAAGTTAGCAATATACTTTCTCCAATTTTGGGTTGCTACCAAAAATATTCTTACCTCTGTCACATTATTGGGCTTGGGCCAATCCAAAATGAATTTGACCTTGGAAGGATCAATTTTCAGTTCTCCTCCTCCAACAATATGTCCCAAGTAAATAAGTGAGATATTTACAAACTCACACTTCGACATCTTCAAAAACAAATTGTATTTCCTTAAGACATCCAAAAATTGTTTTACATGCATAACATGCTCTTCACGAGATTTTCTAAATATCAAAATGTCATCCAAGTAGACATTCACACAATCATCAAGAAAATGCCTTAAAACATCATTCATGACTCTCATGAATGTAGAAGGAGCATTGCAAAGTCCAAATGGCATTACCATCCAATCAAACAAACCTTGCTTTGTTTTGAAAGTTGTCTTCCAAGTGTCTCCTTCAACAATCCTAATCTAATGATATCCACTTCTCAAATCCAATTTTGTAAAATATTTAGCATCTTTCAATTGATCAATCAAATCTTCAATTCTAGGAAGAGGATAACGATTATTTACCGTAATCTTGTTCAAGGACCTGAAATCTACACACATGCGCCATGTACCATCTTTCTTTCTGATCCGGATTTTTTTTCAGCACGAAATGAGAATGGAAATATAATAAAGAAATGCACAGTGATATCGCAGATATCAATAATATAACAGAAATGTATCATATATGAAACCATAAACACAAATATACAATAATACAGGATTTCTATTAATGAAATAAATGTACAGAGACTGTAAAAATACAGAGCGAAAGACTCGCTAGAATGGTGACAGCTTATCTCTAAGAAGAGATGTGACGGCTACTCGCATTCACAAGAAGATGATTACAATGAGGATTTGAAGGCATTTTTACAATAAACCGGAATGCCAAAAATCCTAGACATACAAAAACCTAACCCTAGGAGATGAAGCGCCAAAAGTCATGTGGGCCCCGTTTGGGTAAGTTAGTACATAAACTTCTCGGGGTCGTAACTTTTGCATACGATCTCCGTTTTAGGCGTATGATAGCCCATTGGAAAGGTATCATCGAGGATATTCATTTTGGGGGCTCAATCATGCCTTTGAATATCATTGAGAAGCTCGATCCTGAAAAACCTTCATTTAGGCCCTCAAAATGGCCCCAGAAGTTAAAAATTGCTAAAAATAGTAAATTGCCAAAATTGTCAGAAAACTATTTTGAGCCAGTTGGAAAAGGTGGGTGGCCACCAATATCCACCTAGATGAATCCTCCCTCATTAGGAAGCAATGGTATCCATTGCGTTGAGTTCCCGGGGGAGAGGAAAAAACGTTTGTTGAATCTGAATCTTGGTGAGTTGCTTGCCTTGCTAGAGATATCGCGCTGCTTGGTTTGTGGAAGGCTATCACGATGATCCAGATGGATATCGGTGGCCACCCACCTTTCCAACTGGCTCAAAACAGTTTTCTGACATTTTTGGCAATTTACTATTTTTAGCAGTTTTTCGGGTCCTGAACTTCTGGAGCCGTTTTGAGGCCCTAAACGACGCTTTTTGGGGTCGAAATGTTGTAGTCCTCGGATAGATCTTTCTAATGAGGTATTATATGCCTAAAACGGAGATCGTATGCAAAAGTTACGACCCCGGGAAGTTGATGTACCAACTTACCCAAATGGGGCCCACATGACTCTTGGCGCTTCAT
>ML797989.1:667566-692708 GCA_009831015.1 Picea engelmannii | reverse complement strand
AGCTTGTTTCCGCTGCATTTTACAGTTTCAGCTTATTTCATTATTTAATAGAAAACCAGTTTTACTGTATCTCTGTTATTTTTGTTAAGCACCTGTTAATAATCTGTATTCATTTCGTTCTGCTCATAAAATCCGGATCACACGAGCATGTGGTTGGAAGGGTTGGACCCTTTTAACCAGTCTAGATACATGACATTATTTTGTGCAGAAAAAATCTTTACACTTTTCTACAATCTTGTCGACCTGCTTCTGTTGGATAGAAGGTGCTTGGGCTGAGGCTGTAGTGGTTATAGTATCATTTTGTTCACCTTTTGAACATATTATGAAGAAGCCAAATTTTGTAGTATGAGATACTACCTTGCGAAAATTTTTAGGTGGAACAATAGTCAAAACTACCTATGGTATTCTGTAGAGAAGACCCCCCAGAGAAACAATGACACTGTGGGGTCGAGATGCATAAACAACATGGCGCTTCAACATATATGGTTGGCCCAAGAGAACACAATAGACATCCAGTGGGGAAACATCACATAATACCTCATCCTTGAAGGGTTGGATGCTGTAAGAAAATCGGCATTGATGGCTGACACGAAGATCTCGTCCTTGGCAAAGCCACCTGATGTTATATGGTTGTGAGTGTGGTGTTGTCAACAATGCCAATTATTTTACGACCTATGCTGAGATGAGGTTCTTTTGGCTTCTGCTATCAATAATAAAATGTAGTGGGGTCCCCTTCACCCACGTCTGTGAATGAAAAAGGCGCTCCCCCTCTTCAGGATATGTTGATTCTTCTGGTTGAATTGTTGTGGTCGCGACAATAGCAGTGGGGTATGCGTCAATGATCCATCCTTTACCAGTGTTTTCAGAATCATATTCTGAATCAGGGTTCGGCTCCTTGTCTTTGATCTTGGCCACCGATTACTGTTTTGAGCGAAAATCATCGGTGTTGTGCCAAGGGATTTTGTGGAAATCACACCATTTTCCAGTGTCCTTGTTTGTCCTCCCATGACCCTTCTTTTCCTGTGGCTTGGACTAGTTTTCGGAAGACTGTTTGTTAGGGTCATCTTTGTCATACTTTGGTTGTTGCAGATTTGCATACCCGAAATCCCGTTTGTTCTGGTGCTTAAATTTCTACTCAATTTTAACAACATATCGATAAGAAGCACCGAGTGATGAGATTTCCAGAAAATACATTTCATTTTGGATGTATCTGTGTAGAGCCCCATGGTATTTCAGAACCAAATGTTGTTCAAAGTCTTTGATACCCATCTTGGTGCGCAAGGTATGGAAGGTATTGGTAAACTCTGAAACTACTTGGCCCCTCTCTTTCCGCAGTGTGGTCCATCTCATGTACTGGTCCTCATAGTTGCCAACAAGGTAATATTGTTCCTTTACCGCATCCACAAAAAAATCCCAAGTGGGCTTGGCCCCATATATTCTAGACTCCTCTGTGGAAATTTTCTCCCAGTAAGTTTCCCACCAATGTTTGACATGGGGGAGATATTTAAGGAGTGCGAAGGTGATATTTTCTCTATCAGAAAAATTGTGAAAAGAGAAATAACCTTCTAGCATATTTAACCATTTGTCTAGGGCTTCTGCATCTATTTGTCCTTTAAATATAGGAATATCAAAATTAAATTGTACCTTGAAAGTTGAGGTGCCTCCAAAGTGATCACTTGATGATGATGCACTTGTTGCTATCTCCAGGCATTGAAGGATGTGGACAAAATTCTCCATCATTTTGTCCCTCTGTCGCGTGAGAGCTTGCTCAAGCAACAGATTGATAGTATCATATGTTCCGTCGTTTTTATTTTTTTCCACCATTAAGGGTTTCTTGGGTGTGTGAGAGTGATTGTCCTTAAGAGAGAAAATATCAAGACCCAACTTGATATACTCAGACCTCGTCGGGGACATGCACTGAAAAAACGATCAAGAACAACCTGCTCTGATACCACTGATCCGGATTTTGTTTCGACACAAAATGAGAGTGGAGATATAATAAACAAATGCACAAAGATATCGTCGATATCCAATAATATAATAGAAATATTGTATCAGAGATGAAACCATAAACACAGATATACATTAATACATGATTTATATTAATGAAAGAAATGTACAGAGTCTGTAAAAATACAGAGTGAAAGACTCACTAGAATGGTGGCAGCTTATCTTTGAGAAGAGATGTGACGGCTACTGGAATTCACAAGAAGATGATTACAATGAGGATATGAAGGATTTTTAATAATAAACCAGAATGCCAAAAACCCTATACATCCAAAAACCTAACCCTGGGAGATGAAGCGCCAAAAGTCATGTGGGCCCCGTTTGGGTAAGTTAGTACGTCAACTTCTCGAGGTCGTAACTTTTGCATACGATATCTGTTTTAGGCGTATGATAGACCGTTGGAAAGGTATCCTTGAGGAGATTAATTTTGGGTGATCAAACATTCTTTATTATATCATTGAGAAGATCGATCCCTAAAAACCTTCATTTAGGCCCTCAAAATGGCCCTGGAAGTTAAAAACTGGTAAAAATAGTAAATTGCCAAAATTGCCAGAAACCTATTTTGAGCCAGTTGGAAAAGGTGTGTGGCCACTGATATCCACTTGGATCAATCCTCCCTTGTTAGGAAGCAATGTTATCCATTGTGTTGAGTGATCGGGTGAGAGGAAAAAGCGTTTATTGAATCTGAATCTTGGTGAGCTGTTTTCCTTGTCGGAGACGTCCCATTGCTCGGTTTGTGGAAGGCTATCACGATCATGTGGATGGAAGGGTTAGACCTTTATAACCAGTCTGGATACATGATATTATTTTGTGTAGAAGGAATCTTTACACTTTTCTACAATCTTATCGACCTTCTTTTGTTGGATTGAAGGTGCTTGGGCCGAGGCTGTAGTGGTTGCAGTATCATTTTGTTCACCTTTTGAAAAGATTGTGAAGAAATTGAATTTTGTTGTATGAGATACCACCTTGCGACACTTTTTAGGTGGAAATGTTTTCAGAACTGCCTCTGGTATTCTATATATATGAACCCCCAGAGAAACAATGACACTATGGGGTCGAGACTCATAAACAACGTGGCTCTTCCACATATATGGTTGGCCCAAGAGAACATCATAGACATCCAGTGGGGCAACATCACATAATATCTCATCCTTGAAGGGTTGGATGCCATATGAAAATCGACATTGTTAGCTGACACAAATATCTTGTCCTTGGGGAAGCCAACCGATGTTGTATGGTTATGGGTGTGGTGTTGTTGATAATCCCAACTGTTTGACGACCTCTGCTGACATGAGTTTCTTATGGATTTCGCTATCAACAATAAAATGTAGCGGGGTCACCTTCACCCACATATGTGAATGAAAAAGGTGCTCCCCCTCTTCAGGATCTGTTGGTTCTTCTGGTTGAATTGTTTTGGTCGTGACAATAGAAGTGGGGTTTACGTCAATGATCTATCCTTTACCAGTGTTTTCAGAATTATATTCTGAATCAGGGTTATGCTCCTTGTATTTGATATCAGCCACCAATGACTATTTTGAGAAGCATTCATCGGTGTTGTGCCAGGGGATTTTGTGGAAATCACACCATTTTCTGGTGTCCTTCTTTGTCTTCCCGTGACCCTTATTTTCCTGTGGCTTGGAATGGTTTTCAAGAGACTGTTTGTTAGGTCCATCTTTTTCATACTTTGGTTGTTGTGAATTTGCAGACCTGAACTCCCATTTGTTCTGGTGCTTAAATTTCTTCTTGATTTTAACATCATATCGAATAAGTAGCACCAATTGATGAGATGTCCAGTGAATCCATTTCAGTTTGGATGTATCTATGTAGAGCCTGACAGTATTTCAGAACCAAATGTCATTCGAAGTATTTGATACCCAGCTTGGTGTGCATGGTATGGGAGGTATTGGTGAACTCCAGAACTTCTTGGCCCCTCTCTTGCCGCAGTGTGGTCCATCTCATGTACTGGTCCTCATAGTTGCCAACAGGGTAATATTTTTCCTTTATCGCATCCACAAAAAAATCCCAAGTGGGCTCGGCCCCATATATTCCAGGCTCCTCTATTGAACTTTTCTCCCAGTAAGTTTCACACCAATGTTTGACATGGGGGAGAGATTTAAGGAGTGCGAAGGTGATCTTTTCTCCGTCGAAAAAATTGTGAACAGAGAAATAACCTTCTAGCTGATTTAGCCATTTGTTTAGGGCTTTTGCATCTATTTTTCCTTCAAATATAGGAGTATCAAAATTAACTTGTACCTTGAAAGGTGAGGTTCCTCCAAGTGGTTTCTTGATGAATATGCGCCTATTTCTATTAAAATGCGTTGAAGGATGTGGGAAAATTCTCTATCATTTCGTCCCTCTGTCACGTGAGAGCTTGCTCAAGCAACAGATTGATAGGATCGTCTGCTCCGTCATTTTTATTTTCTTCCACCAATGAGGGTTTCTTAGGTGTGAGAGAGTGATTGTCCTCAAGAGAGGCAAGATCGAGACCCAACTTTCTATACTCGAACCTTGTCGGGAACATGCATTGAAAAAATGATCAAGAACAACCTGCTCTGATACCACTAATCTGGATTTATTTTCGGCATGAAATGAGAGCGAAGATATAATAAAGAAATGCACAGAGATATCATAGATATCCAATAATATAACATAAATGTATCATATATGAAACCATAAACACAGATATATAGTAATACATGATTTCTATTAATTAAATAAATGTACAAAGACTATAAAATTACAGAGTGAAAGACTCGCTAGAATGGTGGCAGCTTATCTCTGAGAAGAGATGTGACGACTAATCGCATTCACAAGAAGATGATTACAATGAGGCTCTGAAGGATTTTTTACAATAAAATGGAATTCCAAAAACTCTAGACATCCAAAAACCTAACCCTAGGAGATGAAGCGCCAAAAGTCATGTGGGCCCCATTTGGGTAAGTTAGTACATCAACTTCCTGGGATCGTAACATTTGCATACGATTTTCGTTTTAGGCGTATGATGGCCCGTTGGAAAGGTATCATTGAGGAGATTCATTTTGGGCGCTCAATCATGCCTTAGGCAATTTTTGAAAATATCGATCCCAAAAAACCTTCATTTAGTCCCTCAAAATGGCCCCAGAAGTTAAAAAATGCTAAAAATAGTAAATTGCCAAAATTGCCAGAAAATTGTTTTGAGCTAGTTGGAAAAGGTGGGTGGCCACCGATATCCACCTGAATCAATCATCCCTCCTTAGGAAGCAGTGGTCTCAATTGTGGAGTGCCCGGGGCAGAGGAAAAAGCGTTTGTTGAATATAAATCTTGGTGAGCTGCTTGCCTTGCTGGAGACGTCGTGTTGCTCAGTTTGTGGAAGGATATTACGAGCATGTGGCTAGAAGGGTTGGACCTTTTTAACCAGTCTAGATACATGAGATTCATTTATGCATAAGGAATCCTTACACTTTTCTACAATCTTGTCGACCTACTTCTGTTGGATAGAAGGTGCTTGGGTCGAGGTTGTAGTGGTTGCAGTATCCTTTTATTCGCCTTTTGAACATATTGTGAAGAAGATGAATTTTGTAGTATGAGATACTACCTTGAGGCACTTTTTAGGTGGAACAATAGTCAAAACTACCTCTGGTATTCTGTAGAGATGATCCCCCAGAGAAACAATGACACTGCGGGGTCGAGACTCATAAACAACATGGTGCTTCAACATATATGGTTGACCCAAGAGAACATCACAGACATACAGTGGGGAAACATCACATAATACCTCATCCTTGAAGGGCTAAATACCATATGACAATCGACATTGCTGGCTAACACGAAAATCTCGTCCTTGGCAAAGACACCCGATGTTGTATGGTTGCAGGTGTGGTGTTGTCGACAATCCCAATTGTTTGACGACCTTTGCTGAGATGAGTTTCCTCTGTCTTCTGCTATCAACAATAAAATGTAGTGGGGTCCCCTTCACCCACATCTGTGAATGAAAAAGGAACTCCCCCTCTTCAGGATCTGTTGGTTCTTCTGGTTGAATTGTTGCAGTCATGACAATAGCAGTGGAGTCTGCGTCAATGATCTATCCTTTACCATTGTTTTCAGAAACATTTTTTGAATCAGGGTTCGGCTCCTTTTCTTTGATCTCAGCCAACAATGTTGTTTTGAGAGACATTCATCGGTGTTGTATCAGGGGATTTTGTGTAAATCGCACCATTTTCCGGTGTCCTTATTTGTCTTCCTATGACCCTTCTTTTCCTATGGCTTGTACTGGTTTTATAGAGACTATTTGTTAGGGTCGTCTTTGTCATACTTTGGTTGTTTCAGATTTGTAGACCCGAATTCCCATTTGTTTTGGTTCTTAAATTTCCACTCAATTTTAACATCATATCGATAAGCAGCACCGAGTGATGAGATGTATAGAAAATCCATTTCAGTTTGGATGTATCTATGTAGAGCTCCACGACATTTCAGAACCAAATGTCATTCATATTATTTGATACCCATCTTGGTGCGCAAGTTATGGAAGGTATTGGTGAATTCCAGAACTTCTTGGCCCCTCTCTTGCCGTAGTGTGGTCCACCTCATGTACTGGTCCTTATAGTTTCCAACAGGGTAATACTGTTCCTTTACCGCATCCACAGAAAAATCCCAAGTGGGCTCGGCCCCATATATTCCATAATCCTCTGTGGAACTTTGATCCCAGTAAGTTTCCCACCAATGTTTGACATGAGGGAGATATTTAAGGAGTGCGAAGGTGATATTTTCTCTATCGGAAAAATTGTGAACAGAGAAATAAACTTCTAGCAGATTTAACCATTTGTCTAGGGATTCTGCATCTATCTTTCCTTCAAATACAGGAATATCAAAATTAAATTTTACCTTGAAAGTTGAGGTTCCTCCAAAGTGGCCGCTTAATAAATATGCACATGTTTCTATCAGCAGGCATTGAAGCATGTGGGAAAAATTCTACATCATTTCATCCCTCTATCGCGTGAGAGCTTGCTCAAGCAATAGATTGATAGGATCGTCTGCTCCACCATTTTTATTTTCTTCCGCCATTGAGGGTTTCTTGGGTGTGCGAGAGCGATTTTCCTCAAGAGAGACAATATCGAGACCCAACTTTCTATACTCAGAACTCGTCGGGAACATGCACTGAAAAAATGATCAAGAACAACCTGCTCTGATACCACTGATCCAGATTTATTTTCGGCATGAAATGAGAGAGGAGATATAATAAATAAATGCACAGAGATATCACAGATATCCAATATGATAAAAAAAATGTATGAGATATGAAACCATAAACACAGATATGTAGTAATACATGATTTCTATTAATGAAAGAAATGTACAGAGACTATAAAAATACAGAGCGGAAGACTCGCTAGAATGGTGGAAGCTTATCTCTGAGAAGAGATGTGATGGCTACTTGCATTCACAAGAAGATGATTACAATGAGGCTTTGAAGGCCCTTTTACAATAAACCGGAATGCCAAAAATCCTAGACATGCAAAAACCTAACCCTAAGAGATGAAGCACCAAAATCCATGTGGGCCCCATTTGGGTAAGTTAGTACATCAACTTCCCGGGGTCGTAACTTTTGCATACAATCTTCGTTTTAGGCGTATGATAGCCTGTTGGAAATGTATTGTTGAGGAGATTCATTTTGGGGGCTCAATCATGTCTTCGGATATTATTGAGAAGCTCGATCCCGAAAATCCTTCATTTAGGCCCTCAAAATGGCCCCAGAAGTTAAAAACTGCTAAAAATAGTAAATTGCCAAAATTGCCAGAAAATTGTTTTGAGACAGTTGGAAAAGGTAGGTGGCCACCAATATCCACCTGGATCAATCCTGTCTCCTTAGGAAGCAATGGTCTCCATTGCGTTGAGTGCCCAGGGGAGAGGAAAAAGTGTTTGTTGAATCTGAATCTTGGTGAGTTGCTTGCCTTGCTGGAGACATCATGCTGCTCTGTTTGTGGAAGGCTATCACGAGCATGTGGTTGGAAGGGTTGGACCTTTTTAACCAGTCTAGATACATGAGATTCTTTTGTGCAGAGGGAATCTTTACACTTTTCTACAATCTTGTCGACCTGCTTCTGTTGGATAGAAGGTGCTTGGGTCAAGGCTGTCGTGGTTGCAATATCCTTTTGTTCACCTTTTGAACAGATTGTGAAGAAGCTGAATTTTGTAGTATGAGATACTACCTTGCGTCACTTTATAGGTGGAACAATAGTCGAAACTATCTCTGGTATTCTGTAGAGATGACCCCCTAGATAAACAATGACACTACGGGGTCGAGACTCATAAACAACATGGCGCTTCCACATATATGGTTGGCCCAAGAGAACATCACAGACATCCAGTGGGGAAACATCACATAATACCTCATCCTTGAAGGGTTGGATGACGTATGAAAATCGACATTGATGGCGGACACGAAGATCTCTTCCTTGGCGAAGCCACCCAATGTTGTATGGTTGCGGGTGTGGTGTTGTCGACAATCCAAACTGTTTGACAACCTATTCTAATATTAGCTTCCTCTGGCTTCTACTATCAACAATAAAATGCAGCGCGATACCCTTCACCCACATCTATGAATGAAAAAGGTGCTCCCCCTCTTCAGGATTTGTTGGTTCTTCTAGTTGAATTGTTGCGGTCCCAACAATAGAAGTGGGGTCTGCCTCAATGATATGTCCTTTACCAGTGTTTTTAGAATCAGGGTTCTTCTCTTTGTCTTTTATCTCAGCCACCAATGACTATTTTGAGTGACATTCATCGGTGTTGTGCCAGGGGATTTTGTATAAATCACACCATTTTCTGGTGTCCTTCTTTGTCTTCCCGTGACCCTTCTTTTCCTGTGGCTTGGACTGGTTTTCAGGAGACATTTTGTTAGGGTTGTCTTTGTCATACTTTGGTTGTTGCGGATTTGCAGACCCAAACTCCCATTTGTTCTAGTGCTTAAATGTTTTCTCGATTTTAAGAGCATATCGATAAGCAGCACCGAGTGATGAGATGTCCAAAAAATCCATTTAAGTTTGGATGTATTTGTGTAGAGCCCCACGCTATTTCAGAACCAAATGTTGTTCGAAGTCTTTGATACCCAGCTTGGTTTGCAAGGTATGGAAGGTATTGGTGAAATCTAGAACTACTTGGCCCCTCTCTTGCCACCGTGTGGTCCATCTCATGTACTGGTCCTCATAGTTTCCAACAGAGTAATACTATTCATTTACCACATCCACAAAAAAAAAAATCCTAAGTGGGCTCGGCCCCATATATTCCAGACTCTATGGAGCTTTGCTCCCAGTAAGTTTCCCACCAATGTTTGACATGGGGGAGTGATTTAAGGAGTGCTAAGGTGATCTTTTCTCTGTCGAAAAATTTGTGAACAAAGAAATAACCTTCTAGCAGATTTAACCATTTGTCTAGGGCTTATGCATCTATCTGTGCTTCAAATACAGGAATATCAAAATTAACTTGTACCTTGAAAGGTGAGGTGCCTCCAAAGTGGTTGCTTGATGAAGATGCGCCTGTTGCTATCGACAGGCGTTGAAGAATGTCGACAAAATTCTCCATCATTTCGTCCTTCTGTCGCGTGAGAGCTTGCTCAAGCAACATATTGACAGGATTGTCTGCTCCATCGTTTTTATTTTCTTCTGCCATTGAGGGTTTCTTGGGTGTGTGAGAGAGATTTTCCTTAAGAGATACAAGATCAAGACCGAACTTTCTATAATTGGGCCTCGTCGGGGACATGCACAGAAACAACGATCAAGAACAACCTGCTCTAATACCACTGATCCAAATTTATTTTCGGCACTAAATGAGAGCGGAGATATAATAAAGAAATGCACAGAGATATCGTAGATATCCAATAATATAACATAAATGTAGCAGAGATGCAACCATAAACACAGATATACAATAATATATGATTTCTATTAATGAAAGAAATGTACAGAGACTATAAAAATACAAAGTGAAAGACTCGCTAGAATGGTGACAGCTTATCTCTGAGAAGAGATGTGACAACTACTCACATTTGCAAGAAGATGATTACAATGAGGCTATGAAGGATTTTTTACAATAAACTAGAATTCCCAAAACCCTAGACATCCAAAAACCTAACCCTAGGAGATGAAGCGCCAAAAGTCATGTGGGCCCTATTTGGGTAAGTTAGTACATCAACTTCCCAGGGTCCTAATGTTTGCATACTATCTCTGTTTTAGGCGTAAGATAGCCCGTTGGAAAGGTATCATCAAGGGGATTCATTTTGGGGGATAAATCATGCCTTCAGTTATTATTGAGAAGCTCAATCCTGAAAATCCTTCATTTAGGCCCTCAAAATGGCCCTGGAAGTTAAAAACTACTAAAAATAGTAAATTGCCAAAATTGCCAGAAAACTGTTTTGAGCCGGTTGGAAAAGGTGGGTGGCCACCGATATCCACCTGAATGAATCCTCCCTCCTTAGGAAGCAATGGTCTCCATTGCGTTGAGTGCCCAGGTGTTAGCGTCAGAAGTCACTCCTGGATTGCTTGCAGGAGCAGAGCCCAACGCCCATCAGTTTTATGTCACGATTTAATAAATGGGGGTGATCAAATGGGTACAGACTCCAGAAGATAAAACTTTGACTCAAGAGACCGGGCCTCGTATATATGCAGCAAGGGAGGTCTTGACCCAACTTCTGTCAGTAAATGGATTAAAGGGTGACAGAGGGAAGACTTGTGAGGAGGGCGAGCAAGACTGCCTCGGACGACAAGACTTCAGAAGCTTGAAGATGAAAAACTCGGAAGCCAAGATCCTCTTGGTCCAAAGCTTCAAGGAGCTGAAGAGTGACTCAACTGGATCCTCCAATTCTAAGTCGTTCAGCGCTACGAAAATAATAGGAACCGATTAGAAATAATGTAACTATTAAAGTGATCCAACATACATCATCCTATGACAGCTACAACTCGACTGGATCCTCCAATTCTGAGCTGTTCTAACACATTAAACAGAGAGATGAAAAAGAAGCTGACATCCATAAAGTAAGAAGTCTCAAATGCCTTATACATTAACCAGAGTGACCAACGCTTCATCAAAATTTTACAGTCGGGAGATTTTCTCAACCATCGATCCTTACAAAAATACAAAGACTGAGTCTATATACTCAGGAAAATTCACCTCACAGAGGCGTGCCCAGTCACCCAAGGCTTGGTGTCCCTTCAATCGATCTTTGGGCCGAAGTCCCTCATCAAACGTCTCCTTAACTTCGCGTGGGCTTTGCAGGGGAGGTAGCTGAAACATTAAAGGCCAACATGGCGTGTGTAGACTTCTCTATCTAATCAAGGACTTCGGCATGGCTTCTCTGGAAAAATCAGTATACAAAACCCCTTCAAGAAGACCACTTTCCGAACCCTCCATACCTCACACTTAATGAATGAAAAGAGGTTTCATCCACCCGTTCTTGCCTTCATTTACTCCAAGCGGAAACCATGAGCAGAATCGTATCCGATGGCACCTGTAAATCGTTATAATCCCTTTGGCGACTGGACTTGACGCCTTTGGTCCCTTTTCACACAACTCCTTTCTTTCTTGGTGACCACGGGCTGTGACCCTGTGTTATTATTCCCATAAGTGCTTTCGGTGTTCGTGAATAGGAAGGAGCTAATCCTTTCTTATCATAGTCGCGATGGGTGAATCAGTGAGGAGCTCAATCACGCACCAAGTGTCTACTTCAGATGGACGGCTAAGACTGCCCCGTGATACTGTGGGCCTGAACCTGGGTGCTTTTGGCACTTCAGGGTTCAGGTTTTCGCGATACAAAGTGATACAAAAATTTTACCCTTCAAACTTGCGATTTCCAAAAATCGACGCGGCCAGATCTTGTGCCACACATCCTTAGGATGAATGGACGAGGGGGCATTCGATATTTAAAAGGGAGTCGCCCTCATTTTCAAGCTCGTTTGAAGTGACTTAGTGCTAGGACCATGGGCTTAGATCCAAAGGCGCTTTCGACATTTCGCCGATTGATGATCTCAACTACAACGAATGGGAGGCTCCTTGTTTCCCGAAACTCTGATCTCTGATACACCGACTGGAAGCCACCTGTCCCAATTGGATCGGACGACCCAAATTTGTCTTGAATTATTGAAGATATCTCTTTCATTATCCCCGGGGCAACTTGGTAGCCCCGAAATCCCGACGACCATTGATCAGCTTTATAGGTGGATCTCGGTGGTCGTCAGCAAAACCTTCACCCATTCGCTCAAATTGTAACTGAAAAGAGGTTCCTCCGTGCTGCGCTTGGGTGCTTCCCGGGAAGTCCTACAGACCTGTGTACCTTTGTGCCCCGATACCAAAATTGTTGCTAACATTAGGCTCCATGGGGGATAGAGTCATCCCCGCGATGCTCTAAGGACTCATTTTGTAGTTCCAGTGCCTTGCTGTTGGGCTATGGAGTCATTATTAAGCCGAAAAATAGAAACGAAAACGAACAAATGAACAAAAAGGACAATATTTACAAACAAAGGAGCCATCTGAGACTCAAACAAAACATTTCTTCAGAAAATGCCCATTTACTGGGCTGCTGAAAACTTCTTCACCTTCCAAACCTAGCAACCTGTACGTGTTATTTGAGAAAGTCTCAGATATTTTGAAAGGCCCGATCCACAGGGCTTCAAATTTGTTTTTTTTGCCCTTATCTTACTTAGGAGCATCCCATTTCAACACCAGGTCTCCTATCTAGAACCGCTCCTTCTTGGCCTTCTTATCAAAAACCTGCTTGATCCTTTGTTGATGGTTCTGAATTCTGTCCACTGTCTGCTCCCTAGCCTGCTGGACCTCCACTAGCTGATGAATCCTTCTAATCATGTCATCAGGCTCCTCTTGATGGTCCTGGAGGAATTTTGCTATAGGAATGGCTAAATGAGAAGGGAAAATAGCCTCCGCTCCATAGACTAATTGGAAAGGATAGACGTCGATAGATCTCTTTGTGGTCACTCGGTCGGCCCATAGAGCAAATTTTAATCTGGAATGCCAGGCCTTTTTGTTGTCTTCCAATAGCCTTTTGATGATCCTTATCAGGCTTTTGTTGGAGGATTCTGCTAAACCGTTTCCCTGTGGATAATATGGGGTGGAGTGAATCAACTTGATTCTGAACGGCTCGCAGAACTTGGCCAATGGATCGGACCCGAAAGCGGTTGCGTTATCAGTGACAATTTTACACGGGCAGCCGAATCTTGTGATGAGGTCCTCCAAGAATCTAATGATTAACTTGTGGGAAGCACTCTTGGTAGGGATAGCTTCAATCCACTTGGTAAATAAATCGGTAGTAGTCAAGATCCACCTGTGCTGCCCACTGGAAGCAGGGTGAATTTATCCAATGAAATCTAGGCCCCACTGTTGGAAAGGTCCTGAAACCACCACCGGATTTAATGACAAAGACTTGAGCTGCTGCTTTCCTGCAAATTTTTGACATTTGATGCAGGCTTTGACCTTTTTACAGACGTCAGTGAACGCGGTAGGCCAGTAGTATCCATCCCTGAGGATTTTGTGGGCTGTGGCTTTCCAGAAATGGTGCCCTCCACACAGGCCGCTATGAAATCCAGCCATGATCATTTCAGCCTCTTGTGGACTCATGCATTTTAAAAGCACCCCCAGGGGGTCTTTCCAATATAACATTTGATCGATCAGGCAGTATCTGACTGCCTTGAGCTTCAGAGATCTTTCTTTGTTCCTTTGCAGGCCGTCTGGGGGACGCAACTCTTGTAGAAAGTATATGACATCCTTATACCAAGGACATCGAGCTAAGGGGGGCTCTCTTCGAGGGTCCATTTTAGACAGCCGACTTTGTGGAATTCCTGAGCATTCATTTATGAAACTTATCCCCAGAGCTTGGCAGTTTGCTTCAGCCAACAGCTTGGCTAAACCTTGACCTTTGATCAATTTGGTGGGCCTTATTTCCAGGTTGAATTCCAGAATTTTGGCTATCCATTTACTCCTTCTCCCGTCTATATCAGGCTGAATAAGAATGTCTTTAACAACAGCCGAGGGGACATAGGCGATGATTTTTTACTGCAGGACATAGGTTCTAAAAGATTTGAGAGCTTTTACTAGAGCATAGGCCTGCTTCTCCATAGTGTCATACCTGACCTCGACATCCCTCAACGCTCGGCTGAAATAAGCAATAGGTTTCTCAAGCCCAATGTCGTTTGTCTGTAATAGAACAACAACCACTTTGTCAGGTGAGGCAAAGGAGAAAATAAGGAAATCCTTCGAGTAGTCGGGACTGATAAGCATAGGAGCTTCAGTCAGGGCCTTCTTGATTTTCTCAAAGGAATGTCATGATTGAGGGGTCCATCTTACTTCATTTCCTTTCTTCAACATGGCTTTTATAAGCTTTACCTCCTCAGCAAAGTTAGGCACAAACCTCCTCAGAAAATTAATTTTACCGAGGAAAGATTGGACCTCCTTCTTGGACCTCGGGATCGATAAGGCTTGTATCGCCTCAACTCTGCTGGGGTCAATTATGACTCCTTCCGCTGATACTATGTGGCCTAGTAACTTTCCCTCCTGCATGGCGAATAGAGATTTCTTGGGGTTTAATGAAATGCCAAAATTTCTACATTTCAAGAAAACCTTCCTGAGATGGCGATGGTGTTCTTTATCAGATTTTGAAAACACTGTGATGTCATCCAGATAAACGACCACAAATTTATCCTTTTCCCCAATGAAAGCTATGTCCATGGCACACTGAAATGTTGCCCCTGCATTCATTAATCCAAACATCATCTTGGCGTACATGAATGTCCCCCATGGAGTGGTAAATGTCATCTTTTCCCTGTCCTCAGGCAGAACAGAGACCTGATTGTAGCCAGAGAAACCATCAATCAGGGATATCCTGGAATCTCCTGTTACCCTCTGCAGTATGTGTTCCATCTTTGGCAAAGGGTAGTTATCCTTTTGTGAGCTCCTGTTCAAGTTTCTGAAGTCTACACAGAGCCAGATCTCTCCATTCTTTTTCCTTACCGGCACCAGGTTGGCCACCCACTCTGAGTATCTCAGCGGTACAATGATCTGAGCTTGAAGCAGCTTCTTCACTTCCCTTTCCATGATAGGCAACAATATAGGATTGATCTATCTTAGCTTCTGCCTAAATGGCTTCACCTCCTCTTTTAATGGGATTTTATGCTCAATGATAGAAATGTCATATGTTTTGAGGTCTTTGTAGGTCCAGGAGAAAACATCAGCAAATTCCCTCAGAAGTCCAACGTATTCCGACCTCTGCTCCTTTGTCAGACTTCTTGACATTTTGACCAACCTGGACTTACTCTTGGTGCCAATGTTGCACTGAATAGTATCAGCATCATCTTCTGAGATCTCCCCTTTTAATGCCACATCATTTCCATCAAAAAGCCTTTCTAGAGGAACTAGTCCTCTTGGAATATGATTGTTGGGCAGCTGCACAATGTTACGCTCTACAATCTTATTCAGAAAATTACCCCCATCAAGCTCTTCTTCAGAGACAGAGTCTTGGTCGATATGCATCTCTAAAAATTCTTCGACAGTCTCCAAGAATTTCTTGACCTCGAGATCATCCTCGAAAACCTTCCAATGTTTGACGTTGTCAGGTATGGAGGGCCTGTATTTTGCTTCCACATCATATCTAAATTTGGGCGGCAAGGGCACTTTGAAATTACTTGCAGATGTAGACAAGGAATCTGCCATTGTGTTCTCCTCTCTTGGGATGAAAGAAATGTTAAATGCTGAGAAGAAACTATCAATAAGGTCCCATACCTCGTTTCTGTAACTCCTGAGTCAAGGATGCTTAGCTTGGTAAGTGCTTCTGATCTGTTGGACCACCAACTCTGCATCACCAAACACTACCTCCTGAATTCCCATTTCCCTTGCGGCTCTTAACCCCAGGACGAGAGCTTCATACTCTGCCACATTGTTGGTAGCTTCAAATTCTAGCTTGTACGATAGAGATATGGTTTCCTGAGCAGGTGACATAAAAACCACCCCAGCTCCAGCGCCTTCCCTGGAAGAGGCTCCATCAAAGAACATTTTCCAGACGGGGGTGATGGAGGGAGGAAATTTAGGGGAAATGGTGGGCTGCTTTCTAATTTTAACAGGAGGCTCCGGGGCATTGGTGAGTTGTAGCACACTGGAACCCAAATTAGTATCTAAGGAAACAATGGGATGGTTGGTAGGGTTGGCCTCATCACTGATTATATAGGCCAGCTGGGCTTCCCTGTATAGTCTCCTATGCTCTCCTCCAAACACTGGGATAGTAGCATATGTGAGGTCCATCTGCAAGGTTCCCCCCAGTATTTTTATCCAAGATCTTGATAACAACATACCGAACTTGGGAGGGACATCGACCACTACAATATCCATGACCACACTTTTCATGGGTAACTGAAACAAGGTCACAACTAGGTCTTTGATAACCCCTAGACATTGGACTTTCCTGGAGTCAAAGGAATAGAGGTCATGATAGGCTCGGGTGACTTCTAGTCCTAAGTCTTCCATGACAGTTTTGGGCATGAGGTTGTGAGAATCTCCCGAATCCATCAAGCAGTTGTGCATCACCTTGTCATGTATGTTAAGGGAAGTGTAGAATGGAGGGGATGAGTCATTTCTGTCTTCTATCATAGGACCTAAGATAACTGCAGGCTTTTCATCTTGTAAATTGATGGATTCTGTGGGAAGGCATGAGGTCTCAGACTATAAGAGCTCAAAGAAGCATTTCTTGAACCCTTTCATGTTTAATCAACTCGGTCAGGGGTACATGAATTCTAATCTTTTGAATTTCATGCTCGAAATCAAAAGAAGGTGAGATCTTTGGGATTTCTCTTATTTCGGGGACATGACGCTGGACTATGGGGAAGAGGGGTTGGTTTTTCTTACCTCTGTGACTGTTTGCTAATTTATCAGTAGGCTTCTCTGTTCTAGTGGACCACTCAGGAAAATCAGGTGCTACTGTCCCTTTCTTGGAACATAGATCATACCTACCTTGGTTGCCACTAGCCTTGTCTCCTTTGCTCAGTTCATTTAGCTGACTGTCCATGAGAGACTCCTCATATGATGATTGAGTGAGATGAGGAAAAGGAGGAGTGTCTCCGAAGCAGTGGATTTTAGGATCACGCTCATCTGTTTCCCCTTCTTCCCCCTCGACCACAAAATTGTTTTGGAAAGGGGCCTGAATTTTCGGGTCTTCTCTGTCTCTTCCCTTTTCTCTTTGCACATTCGGGGGAGTAAAATTGTTTGGCCTCCTGAAACCTCCTTTGTTTTCGGCGTTCTGAGGGCCCTTGTATGCTTGCCTCCCTTCAACTTTCATTCTTTCCATCTCTCCAGACAGAGACTTCACCATCTTGGTTAGTTCATCCACTTGAGGGTGGGGCACCGATGATCCAGAGGTTGAGGTTTCCGATCTTCCCTTTCTTCTGTCTACGTAGGCCTTGTTTCTCAGTCTGTCAGCTGCTAACACATTGGATTCCACTTCTATGGCTGCATCTTTCATTTGAGCTAAGGAGGTGGCTCTTCTTTCTCTCAACAAAAGACAAAAATCGGGGCCAAACGCACTAGCATAAGAAATTTTGGTCGAGGCTTCTGAGGTTTTTATTTCGGCAGGAATTTTATTATACATCTTATTAAATCTTTTGGAGAAGTCAGAGACAGACTCTCCTTCCATCTTCTTCAGAGACCCGAACTCTGTCATGTAGTACATGAAATCTTTCTTATCACCCCACTGCCTTAGGAAATCACTATCTAGGGCTTCGATCCCAGCAATAGATCCAGGGGCCAATCCTCTGAACCATTTCCTCACCTCGCCATCCAGGCTTTGGATGAAGACTCTCATCCAGACATCTTCATTTTCTATGTTGAGGTTGTCTGCGTAACTGTAGAAAGCAGCCAGGTGCTCTTCCGCAGTTACATCCCCTTCTCCGATGAACTTGGGCATGTATTTCAAGTAATCTCCAGCAGGGAGAGGGTTCATAGGATGGGGTAGAACTAAGGGATCATATCTGGCAGCAACTATGGCATCCATTCTATTCAAAGGGGGACTAGCACCAGCCATAGTAATATTAGGTGGAGGAGAACTAGGAGGATAAGGAGTTCGTGAAGGGGCTATTGGGAATGAGTCCCGGAGCGGAGTGGGAAACAAGAGGGGATTTAAGGAGAAAGCTAACAAGCTCAAGTCGGCAGGTGCTTCTCTTTGCATAGGAGTAGTAAAGGTAGGAGTGGGGAAATATTCTGTGGTCCCGGGTCTACGCCAAGTTACAGTTTCAGGGGAGAGATGAGTGACAAGGTCTCGTCCCTCTGGTCCCAGACCAGGAGAGGAAAACTCAACATGAACACTCCCAAAATTTAGGAAACGAGAAACTTCAGAAACAGGTCTGTCGAGAAATTGAGGAGGAGAAAAAGGAGTTCCTACAGAAGGATATGGTGGATTACCAGGTTCGGTGGTGGACGCTTCTTCTTCAGAGGCCTTTCCCTTTCTAAGCACCGCCTCTGGATCTGCTTCAGGCGTAGGTAGAGGCAGCTGTGGATGAGACCGCGTATGCCTGCCTCTGAAAGCCACAATTAACACGATCGGTTCGCCATAGTGGAATCGTCACAATGGAGTCGCTAGGTGCACAGCAACAATCTTGATAATTCTGATATCTGATGCACCTTCATAATCAGTTGATCGTTGTCGTTCAATCCTGGGGAAAATATTCAACTTCGTCCCCGGCAACGGCGCCAGAAATGTGTGCGTCAGAAGTCACTCCTGGATTGCTTGCAGGAGTAGAGCCCAATGCCCATCAGTTTTATTTCATGATTTAATAAATGGGGGTGATCAAATGGGTAAAGACTCCAGAAGATAAAACTTTGACTCAGGAGACCGGGCTTGGTATGTATGTAGCAAGGGAGGTCTTGATCCAACTTCTGTCAGTAAATGGATTAAAGGGTGACAGAGGGAAGACTTGTGAGGAGGGCAAGAAAGACTGCCTCGGGAAACAAGCCTTCGAAAGCTTGAGGATGAAAAACTTGAAAGCCAAGATCCTCTTGGTCCAAAGCTTCAAGGAGCTGAAGAGTGACTCAACTGGATCCTCCAATTCTAATTCGTTCAACGCTACGAAAATAACAGGAACCAATTAGAAACAATGTAACTGTTACATTGATCCAACCTATATCATCCTACGACAGCTACAACTTGATTGGATCCTCCAATTCCGAGCTGTTCTAACACAGTAAACAGAGAGATGAAAAAGAAGCTGACATCCATAAAGTAAGAAGTCTCAAATGCCTTATACATTAACCAGAGCGACCAACGCTTCATCAAAATTTTATAGTCGGGAGCTTTTATCAACCATAGATCCTTACAAAAATACAAATACTGAGTCTATATACTCAGGAAAATTCACCTTACAGAGGCGTGCCCAGTCACCCAAGGCTTGGTGTCCCTTCAATCGATATTCGGGCCGAAGTCCCTCGTCAGACGTCTCCTTAACTTCGCGTGGGCTTTGCAGGGGAGGTAGCTAAAACATTAAAGGCCAACATGGCGTGTGCAGACTTCTCTGTCTAATCGAGGACTTCGGCATGGATTCTCTGGAAAAATCAGTATAAAGAACCCCTTCGAGCAGACCACTTGCCGGACCCTCCATACCTCACACTTAATGAATGAAAAGAGGTTTCATCCACCCGTTCCTGCCTTCATTTACTCCAAGAGGAAACCAAGAGAAGAATCGTATCCGATGGCACCTGTAAATCGTGATAATTCCTTCAGCGACTGGACTTGACGCCTTTGGCCCCTTTTCGCACAACTCCTTTCTTTCTTGGTGACCACGGGCTGTGACCCTGTGCTATTATTCCCATAAGCGCTTTCGGCATTCGCGAATAGGAAGGAGCTGATCCTTTCTTATCATAGTCGTGATGGGCGAATCAGTGAGGAGCTCAATCGCGCGCCAAGTGTCTACTTCAGATGGACAGCTGAGACTGCCCCTTGATACTGTGGGCCCGACCCTGGGCGCTTTCGACACTTCGGGGTTTGGGGTTTTGCGATACAATGTGATACGAAAATTTTATCCTTCAAACTTGCGATTGTCGAAAACCGACGCGGCCAGATATTGCACCACGCGTCCTTAGGATGAATGGACGAGGGGGAATTCAATATTTAAAAGGGAGCCACCCTCATTTACAGGCTCGTTTGAAGTGACTTAGTGCTAGGACCATGGGTTTGGCTCCAAAGGCGCTTTCGGCATTTCGTCGATCGACGATCTTAACTGCAACGAATGGGAGGCTCCTTATTTCCCGAAACTCCAATACCCGATACACCGACTGGAAGCCACCTGTCCCAATTGGATCGGACGACCCAGATTTGTCTTGAATTATTGGATCTATCTCTTGCATTATTCCCGGGGCAACTTGGCAGCCCCGAAATCCCAACGACCATTGATCAGCTTTATAGGTGGATCTCAGTGGCCGTCATCAAAACCTTCACCCATTCGCTCGAATTGTAACTGAAAAGAGGTTCCTACGTGTTGCGCTTGGGTGCTTCCCGGGCAATCCTGCAGACCTGTGTACCTTTGTGCTCCAATACCAAAATTGTTGCTAACACCAGGGGAGAGGAAAAAGTGTTTACTGAATTTGAATATTGGTGAGTTGCTTGCCTTGCTGGAGATGCCGCGTTGCTAAGTTTGTGGAAGGCTATCATGAGCATGTGGTTGGAAGGGTTGGACCTTTTTAACCAGTTTGGATACATGAGATTATTTTTTGCAGAAGGAATCTTTACACTTTGATACAATCTTGTCGACCTTCTTCTGTTGGATAGAAGGTGCTTGGGCCGAGGCTATAGTGGTTGTAGTATCATTTTCTTCACCTTTTGAACAGATTGTGAAGAAGATGAATTTTGTAGTATGAGATACTACCTTGCAACACTTTTTAGGTGGAACAATAGTCGGAACTACCTCTGGTATTCTATAGAGATGACCCCCTAGAGAAACAATGACACTGCAGGGTCGAGACTCATAAACAGGATGGTGCTTCCACATATATGGTTGACCCAAGAGAACATCAAAAACATCCAGTCGGACAACATCACATAATAACTCATCCTTGAAGGGATGGATATCATATGAAAATCGACATTGTTGGCTGACACGAAGATATCGTCCTTTGCGAAGCCACCCATTGTTGTATGGCTGCAGGTGTGGTGTTTTCGACAATTTCAATTGTTTGATGACCTCTGTTAAGATGAGTTTCTTCTGGCTTTCGCTATCAACAATAAAATGTAGCGGGGTCCCCTTCACCCACACATGTGAATGAAAAAGGCACTCCCCCTCTTTAGGATCTGTTGGTTCTTCTGGTTGAATTATGGCGATAACGAAAATAGCCGTGGGGTATGTGTCAATGATCTGTCCTTTACCAGTGTTTTCAGAATCAGATTCTGAATTAGGGTTCGGCTCCTTGTCACCAATGACTGTTTTGGGTGACATTCATTGGTGTTGTGCCAGGGGATTTTTGTGGAAATCACACCATTTTCTGGTTTCCTCCTTTGTCTTCCCGTGACCCTTATTTTCCTATGGGTTGGACTAGTTTTCAGGAGACTGTTTGTTAGGGTCGTCTTTGTCATACTTTGGTTGTTGCGGATTTGCAAACCCGAACTCCCGTTTGTTCTGGTGCTTAAATTTTTGCTCAATTTTAACAACATATCGATAAGCAACACTCAGTGATGAGATGTCCAGAAAATCCATTTCATTTTGGATGTATTTGTGTAGAGCCCCACGATATTACGAAACCAAATGTCATTTGAAGTCTTTGATACCCAGCTTGGTGCGCAAGGTATGGAAGGTATTAGTGAAATCCTGAACTGCTTGGCCCCTCTCTTGCCGCAATGTGGTCCATCTCATGTACTGGTCCTCATAGTTGCCAACAAGGTAATACTGTTCCTTTACCACATCCACAAAAAAATCACAAGTGGGCTCGACCCCATATATTCCAGACTCCTTTGTGGAACTTTGTTCCCAGTAAGTTTCCCACCAATGTTTGACATGGGGGAGATATTTAAGGAGTGCAAAGCTGATCTTTTCTTTGTCGAAAAAATTCTGAACAGAGAAATAACCTTCTAGAATATTTAACCATTTGTCTAGGGTTGTAGCATCTATCTCTCCTTCAAATACACGAATATCAAAATTAAATTGTACCTTGAAAGGTGAGGTGCCTCCAAAGTGGCTTCTTGATGAAGATGCGCCTATTTCTATCAATAGGCATTGAAGGATGTGGGAAAAATTCTCCATCATTTTGTCCCTCTATCGCGTGAGAGCTTGCTCAAGCAATAGATTGATAGGATCGTCTGCTTTGTCGTTTTTCTTTTTTTCCGCCATTGAGGGTTTTGTGGGTGTGCGAGAGTGATTTTCCTAAATATAGACAAGCTTGAGACCCAACTTTCTATACTTGGACCTCGTCGGGGACATGCACTGAAAAAACGATTAAGAACAACCTGCTCTGATACCACTGATCCAGATTTATTTTTGGCACGAAATGAGAGCGGAGATATAATAAAGAAATGCACAGAGATATTATAGATGTCCAATAATATAACAAAAATGTATCAGAGATGCAACCATAAACACAGATATATAGCAATACATTATTTCTATTAATGAAATAAATGTATAGAGACTATAAAAATACAGAGCGAAAGACTCGCTAGAATGGCAGCATCTTATCTCTGAGAAGAGATATGTCGACTACTCGCATTCGCAAGAAGATGATTACAATGAGGCTCTGAAGGAATTTTTACAATAAACTGGAATGTCAAAAACCCTATACATCCAAAAACCTAACCCTAGGAGATGAAGCGCCAAAAGTCATGTGGGCCCCGTTTGGGTAAGTTAGTACATCAACTTCTCGGGGTCATAACTTTTGCATACGATCTTCGTTTTAGGTGTATGATAGCCCGTTGGAAAGGTATCATTGAGGAGATTCATTTTGGGGGCTCAATCATTCCTTTGACTATCATTTATAATCTCAATCCTGAAAAACCTTCCTTTAGGCCCTCAAAATGGCCCCGAAAGTTAAAAACTGCTAAAGATAGTAAATTGTCAAAATTGCCAGAAAATTGTTTTGAGCCAGTTGGAAAAGGTGGGTGGCCACCAATATCCACTTGGATCACTTTCACGCTAAAACAATTGGTGATCCACATGGCTATGTGCTTGGCATGATGACCCCTTTGTCAAGAAACTCTTGGATTTGTTTTTTAATTTCATCATTCTCCATGATTGACATCCTATACATACCAATGTTTGAAAGAGGACAATATTGTTGCAATTGTATCTCATATTGGATAGCCCTTTTTGGAGGCAATCCCTTTGGTTCCTGAAACATCTCATCATATTGGTTAACAACCTCATATAAATCAGATTTCAACTTTGAATCACAACCTTGGAAAGCTTCTTTTTCAACATTGTATTTGGG
Source organism: Picea engelmannii (assembly GCA_009831015.1). Taxonomy (NCBI): domain Eukaryota; kingdom Viridiplantae; phylum Streptophyta; class Pinopsida; order Pinales; family Pinaceae; genus Picea; species Picea engelmannii. The sequence goes on along the minus strand of ML797989.1, from coordinate 669,281 downwards.
TTTGATCATTAAGAGGACAAAATTCTTACTAGCATTGACTAATCTCTTCATTTGTCCATCATTTACAAGTGACAAATTCAACTTCTTTGTATGTGCTCTAACAATGTACTCAACTCCATTTTTAAACAAATGATACTTGTTTTCATGATGATGAAATATGTCTCTCCTATCATATAAGTATGGGATTTACAACACAATACCATAGACATCCAAAGGAATACCATCAATCTCTACCTCATCTATAAAATTTGCAATGATGGCAAATCTAAGTTTACACCTTCTTGTCACATGCAATTTGGCATTGTCACATATGTATCCTATAGGGTATGGCTTAGGATGTGTAGTCGTTTCCAATTTTAGTTTCTTGATAGTGTCTTTAGATATGAGGTTTGCTTGAGATCCAATATCAAAAAGAGTATCTATATTGGTATGCTTTGAAACCACCCTTATGTGGAAAAGCTCTATTCTTTCTTTTTCATGTTGAGTTTCATTGAGGCTACTACTACTTGAAGAACTTGTACTTGCAATAGAATCCTTACCTTGAAAACCCATGGATGTAATATTTGTTTCATCACCCAAATTAGAACCTAAATCATGTTGTACGGTTGCAGTAGTCTTTGGTTTCCCCTTATGGATGAACATTTTGGGTCTCTTTTCAGGATGAAGTTTCCAACAATGGTCTTCATCATGACCATCTTTTGAACAATGTTACATGTGATTTTCTCTCCCTCTTTCTTGACTGAGGCATTCTTTCTTCCATTTCCCTTAAAATTCTTATTTCCTTTGTCTCCCTGAACAAAAGGTTTCTTGTTGCCCTCTAGTTCATTCCTCCCTCTTTCTTCCAAATGAGTTTCTTGTACACAAACTTAATCTAGACTTGTAAGGTTAAACATAAGTATCGTGTGCCTCAAGTAGCTATGCAATCCTCCAATATGTTTGAGTAAAGTTTCTTGAGAAGAAAAATCTATACCCAAAATCAAAGCTCTTCTTCTAAATTATTGAATGTAGCTTTGAACACTTTTCCCTTTAGCTTATCTAAATTTTTTCCAATCCATAATATCTTTCAGCATGTATGCTAATGGATAAAATTTTCTTTTAAGTGCAACAATAAAATCATTCCAAGAGGATAAGACTTTACCATGTTTCTTCATGTCCTCTTGAGTTTTGGCTTCCCACCAAATGAGTGTTGCACTGTCCAATATTAGAGAAGAAAGTTGAATATTAGTTTCATCATCTTTGATCCTTTGTATCCTACAATACAGTTCAATCTGACGAATCCAGTTATCCAATTTCTCAGCATTTACCTCTCCATTGTACATAGGCAATTCAAACTTAATATCAAGCTTAAGCAAAGGATTTTGTAGAGGAATTTTACCATGTTCTTTTGGAGAATTTGGAGGTGGTTTTGAAATGGTAGAAGAGGTGGAATATGGAGGTGAAGGAGGTGGACAATCACCATTCCCTCCATTTCCCTTTAGAGTTTTATCACCACTATCTCCATTACCCTTTGGAGGGTTTGAGCTTTCACCTTGCAATCTTGCATTTTTTTCTTCAACTAAAACTTTCACCATCTCTATCATATCATAGAAATCTTTTCTAAAAGTTTCATCCTCTGAATGAAGAGTTTCATGACTCTCCTCATGAGCCATACTTGGTGAATATCTCCTTGAAGATTGAGTTGATTATGTAGTTCTCCTTCTTGACAGTTGAGAACT
>ML797989.1:646550-667471 GCA_009831015.1 Picea engelmannii | reverse complement strand
AAAAAAAAAAAAAAACACTTGCAAACAATCAAACCTTCCAAAACCTATGCTCTGATACCAACTTGATCTGAAAATGTAAAGGCTTGAATCTGTTTAAAATTGCAAGTTAAAAGGTATTTTCTTGTGTAATAGGATCAAGTTACAAACACATAAAGATTAAGATTTTTTTAGTTAATCATAAGCAACATAAACAATCATAAACAACCACCAAAATACACACATTAAAACAACAAAATGATAAAGGAGTTTACCCCTCTCTTGGGCTACATCTCTTGGTCCAGCTTCCAATGGATCTTTTTCATTAATGCTCAAAGTGTCAAAATCAATGCTTTACAATGCTCATAATGAGAAATGTATGGCTTCAATGGCTCCATAACATCCAAAAACCCCTAGCAGGGCTCTTCCTGCACCTGGTTTGGCCAAAAACTGCATTGGAATCATTCCCTGAAAGCTTCTCCCAATTATTTGTTGTCTATGCTTGCCAAAACGCACCTAGACTGACTGAACCTACCTTCTGGGCATTTCTAGTGCCAAAAACCCAATACACGCTCCTTCTCACAAAATCAGGCATTATGTCGCACCATTAGTGCGAATAGTGCCCCCAAGGGCGAAGGTGTTGGTCGAATGGACTCCAATTGTCCAGGGCCTAAGCGCTTAATCCAACACATGTTGAAATGGTTGGTTGTGGGGTTGACATGTGGTTGGGCGCATGGTCGAATTGGTTGACATGTGTAAATATCTAACCATTGGTTGAACCCTCCACTTACAAGTCATATGTTGGTGTACTCCATGAGGTAAGGTCATGTGGAAAAGTGTCGGTCCAAGGGATCGTGCTTAGCCCCGACCCTTTCCGCACCCAGATGAACCATATTGAAAATTTTTATAGTTATAAAAACATGTATGAGTATAAACTAATGCATGGGAGGGATGGTATCCTAGTCCCCGCCAAAACCATGCCACCTGTCCCCGAAGTTCATGGGTTCAACCCCTACGAACATCAACCTTTCATGCCTTAGAGGGGGTGCCATGTGGCACCATTCTATTGGTCCACCAATCCTGCCGCATGTCACCATCTAACAAGTCCTCATCTAACAACTCATCATATGACATGCGTCATGTACAGTCATGACATGTCAACCTATGCCACATCATCAACTGCCACATGTTAGTAAAACCTCCTGCCATGTGTCAATACAGTCAGTTTCCACGTCAGCAGTACGGTCATGAAGCATTAGCACCTCTTCCCATTCAACACTCCACATCACCTTGCCACATGTCAGTACAGACATGCCATGTCAACACTGTATGGATTGTACAGGCATTACAGTCAGAAAATTTTTGCTTGTTTGGCAAAGCGGACATAACATGATTTCTCACTCATACAACGTATGATTGAACCTATTCAAGTTGCATTGGGATCGTGAAGACGAGGCCTACACACGTGTCCATTTTGAAGAAATTCTGAGCACTTTTATTTTTGAGCATATTTTTTATCCCTTGGATCACTAATCCCCATGCAAGAAGATAGATTTAACATCCATCCGATGGACATCCCATTTATGTGAGGTAGTAAGGGAAAGAACAAGGAAGATGAAATTTGTTTTGGCTACAGGGGAAAAGGTTTCATTAGAGCCAATTCCTTCAACTTGGGAAAATCCTTTGGCAACTAACCGAGCCTTGTGTCTTTCAACACTTTCATCTGAGGCATACTTAGTTCTTTAGACCCATTTACATATAACAACTTTTCTTCCTTTTTGAAGAGGTACAAGATCCCAAGTATCATTTTCCATTAAAGAATGATACTCTTCATTCATTTTTGTATCCCAATCTGGATGACCTAAAGCTTTTGAAAATGTCTCTGGATCATGAGTCTCTGAAACGTGAGAAAAAAGGGAAGAGGCTCGATGGAAATCTAAAAGTGTCGGAAGTTGATTTGAAGGATCACTAAAAATATCACCAACCACTTCTCATGTTGAGCAGACCCATCTAGGAAGCATTGGTGTTGGTTTTGGTTCAGGTTCAATGGAATCATATGGAGGAATGTGAGCAGGCGGAGGTGGATTTTCATCTTCACTGTCATCATTTGAAGAAGAAACCAGAATAGGAATAGAAGAAGGCACAAACGTCGAATATGGCTCACAGGATGAATCACCGAATTAGGATGCAAAGACAAGATATTTTCATAAAATTTAACATCTCTTCTAATAATAATTGCATTACAATGTGGTTGAAAAGTCTGTGACCTTTGACATCTTCAAAATAATCAACAAATACACACTTCTTACTTTTAGGTTGCAATGTTTTCATTTTCTAATCAGGAATGTGAGCCCATGCTATACTGCCAAATACAGTTGATGTCTTATGCCCAATACTTTACACTTAATCCATTAGGTTGGATCATACAATTAGCCATTTCTTTGAATGTGTGGTTCTTTCTCTCAACAACACCATTTTGTTGTGGTGTATATGGAATAGTGTGTTGCATTTGGATGCCCTATGTAGTGCAGTAACTTGTAAAATTATTGTTCACATATTCACCTCCATTATTTGTTCTTAACCTTTGAATTTGATGTCCAGATTTCTTTTCTACAAGAGCCTTGTAGGCCAGAAACTTGTCAAAAACTTCACTCTTAAGTTTTAAGAAGTAAACCCAAGTACGCTTGGAAAATTCATCAATTAAAGTTAAGAAATACTTGCACCCAAAAAAAAGAGGAGAAGAAAATGGACCACACAAGTCACTGTGAAAAAGCTGCAAAGGGCCCGAGGTGTTCCGTTTATAAAAAATGTCCCGATGATATTTGTCGAGAACACAACTAGCACAAACACCATCTTTGCACGAAACAGGAGGAAGATTAGTCACCATATTTTGATTACATAGTTGCTGCAATGAGCGATATTTTAGATGACCAAAATGCTCATGCCAAAGTTTGCTCAAGTCATCACTATGAGCAACAAAAAATGATGTAAAATATGATGACCCAAAGTTTTCAAACTTGTACAACATGGTAATATCATCAACAATTCCAGTTGCAAGAACATGTTAGATCCTTGATTACAACTTGGTGACATGAAAACTCTACGGTTTTACCTTCACTTGAATGAGTGATTTGATATACTGCTAGAAGGTTACAAGAAAGACTTGGAACACATAATACATCATTGAAATGACCATTATTTACCTTAATTGTTCCAGATCCTACAACACTAACAGATTTATCATCACTAACAAATATTTTCTTAGTGTTACATTCATTTAGAGTGGAAAATATGGATTTCTCATAGCCATATGATAAGATGCTCCAGATTCAATATGCCACTCATCAAAAGAAGAAGTATAAGTTGCACCGAAGGAGAATCCAAAAGCAGAAAGTGCATGCCCATGAGAAGAAGAAGAAGCAGTAGAATCAATATTGATAATGTGCTTCTTCATCGTTTTTTCTAAAGTTCCCATGTTCTTGAAACATTTGGACTCATCATAACCATCTTTCCCACAAAAGTTGCAATCTCTATTAGTATTCTTATTTTTAGATTTCGCTCATTTGTCACCATTAGGAGTTGAAGTTGTTTGAGTGGGTTTGATACCCTTGTTTTTCTTGTTGTTGTGGCGAGGATGTTTCTTCCTGGGATTCTTTGGTTTATCTTTCTGTTGGGCTACTAAGGCTTTGTTGGACGTACATGTAGTGTTGATCACTCCAAGTTTTACAAGATTATCTTTCTCTCTAATCAAAACATCACAAAATGACTCAAGAGTGGGTTTTTGATAATATTTCCCTAGAGGCTCTCTCATGGAATAAAAGGTATATACAAACACAGAATATGCACTACCTAGCTTAGAAAGAATAATATAGATGGAACACTCATCCTCCATATTTATGTTACACTCTTCACATAAAATTCTAAGTGTTTTAAACTTAGATAGATAGTCTTCAATGCAAGAAAAATCATTTGGACTTAAAGTAAATATTTGATTTTCTAACTTATGTGCGTGAATAATATTGTGTTTACCAAACAAAGATTCAAGATTTTCCCAAGATTCATCGGGGTAATCAATTTCTTGAAGATGGAACCTTAAATTAGGAGAGGTGCACATTCTGATCAGTCAACGTTCTTCGTCATTCCTATTAGCCCATTTGAATTCTTTTTCATCATCACTGGGTTCTTTTTCCTTTCCCAATGTAATCCAGTACATGCCTTTACTTCTTAATAAATCCTTCATATGAGATTTCCATTGGAAGTAGTTGGTGTTGGTAAGAAAAATATTACTAGAAGAATCCATATTAAATATGCAGATAATATGGATTTAAAAACTGAAACTGATGATCTAGATGGAAAGATCTTGAAAAATTAGGCGGTTTTAAAAAAACGAACTTCAGATGTGAAAGTTATGCCCTTTAAACAAAAAACATAAATGGCAACTATAGAGCTATTTGGCAAGTAGAAGTTGGTCCATGTGGTGATACCCCTCCAAATAACCTCACTTTTACAAATAAGTTGCTTTATGAAGTGACCCACTTTTATAAAAAGAAGTGAGGATCACTTTTACAATGAAGTTACTTTATAAAAGAAAGTTGCATGCAAAATAAATAACTTTAAAATAAAATATTAAAGCTACTTATAGTGATTCACTTTTATACTTAAAGTGAAATACACTTTACAATGAATGCATGAATTTTTTCAAAAAAAAGTAACAAAAAAGAGACTTGAACTCAAGGCCTCTTACTTAATAAGACAACTTTTAACCACGTGAGCTAGAAAAACATATTGCATTGTTTAGAAGGAGGAATGTTGTTGTTGTTGTTGTTGTTGTTGTTGAAGATGACCTTGGAGAGCATGCTAAAAAAAAACTATTTTCATGGGTGAAAATAGTTTTGCTTCTCGATGACAACAAGGGTTAGATCTCGGTTAGCTTATCTGGAAAATGCACCTTTTCCTATCCGTTTCTAATTTTCTGAGATCGCACAGGGCACGGGGAAAAGAGAATACACTATTCTAAAAAAGTAGCAACCCAGAAAAAAACAATATAAACTGAAATAATACTCTGCAAAAATTTAAAAATGGTGTATTCAGGCTTTATACCTCTAGATTTGATTGAAATGGCTGTATCTTGGGAAAACAGAAACCTTTTCGAGAGAAACAAAAAATTTTACTGACTGAAATGAGCACTCCAGACGCAATGGAATATCCCTATCAACCTATAAATGTATGAAAATGGCAGAAACCATAGATGAGGAAACTCGACTTCACGATCTCAATCTACAATGGGAGCGGGTCTTCAAACAATCTCTAATACCATGTTCGACAACACAGGTATTCAAACAGAGGATGAACACCTTCAGTAACCAGTCACACAACTAGATCAAAGATCAACACACTGATTTTTTGATGTGGTAAAACCCCTACAGGGAAACATCCATGGCCCCTTCCAACACAACCACTTGGAGTAGTTTATTAATGAAAAAGAAAAAGATTACAGAGATGTTTTACAAGACATTTTCTCACAATTGATCATCAACAAATTACCCTCCATGCTATTTAAATAGATATCATGGACCAATCGATTGTGAATCCATGGATAAATGTAGTTGTTAAGATTGAGGAGAATATGAATCATCAGATGACTCTACATCGGGAACATATCGTGACCCTCATATTTCCTAATTACAAATGCATATTGTTAGTCCGTAAAGTTGCACTTGACTGTGAGAGGGAAAGCTAGGGCATCATCGAGTTATTGCAAAAGTGTTTTAAGGGTTTTTATGGTTTGGTTTTTGAATAAGGTGGTTGAAAAATGGCTCAAGGTAATAAAATAAATGAGATAATCAGAATAAGAATAGAAAATATCCCATTGACTGGTTAAAAGGTAGTCACATAGATGGATTAAACAAATAAGGAAAATAGAAAATGAAGTTTTCAATTTGTCAACTTCACACAAATTCTTATCTCAAAATATTGTTAAGAAATAAGACCATCAACCTGAAATCAAAACTTGAAAATAATCACCACAGCAAATTCTATACTGTATTAATCAATAATCAAGAAAACAAATGCATTGTAGTTTGAATAATGAGATCAAGCATGAAGAAAGAAAACAGAGTAGAAAAGAGTGTCTAACCATCCATATGCCTTTTCTATTAAGTGTCAAATAGAATAATAATGCCTTACAAGGAGTTTCAGAATAAGTCCTTTGGATCTCCAATTTCCCCCCCTCCTTAACTTCTCATTCTACAGAGTTTATATAGAAACAATACATAATTATCAAGATGAAAAAGAAATGGATATGAAAACCTCCTCATTTATATTTAGTTTCTTGTTTCAAATAATCAAGGAGAATATCCAATCTGATCTTCAATTCGAATTGATGAGGTGGCTTGTCAACTGTTGTCCATGAGATTTTTCGGGAAAACAAATCTGGTAAATTCCTGAAAAATAGGGTCCAACAATCTCTTAGTATCTCTTAAATGGTGATATCTGTGTAAAACCTGAGAGAGGTTTTTGTGAAGGGACTCGTTCCCATCAAAAACCTCTTTTGGTTTCAACAAATTCATCTCCATATATTCTGCAACCTCTCTTGAAGAAAAAGACTAAAACAGGTAAAAATAACAGAGTATCTCCTGTAGCTTTATCAGAAAATTAGGCCTCAAAGATCAATTCAAATCTCTTAAAATGTGATAGTCGTGTAAAAATCGAGAGAGGTTTTTGTGAAGGGGAATGTTCCCAACAAAAACCTCTTTTGGTTTCAAAAAATTCCTCTCCATATGTTCTGTAACCTCTCTTCAATAAAAAGACTAAAACAGGTAAAAATAACAGAGTATTTCCTGTAGCTTTATCAGAAAATTAGGCCTCAAAGATCAATTCAAATATCTTAAAATGTGATTGTTGTGTAAAAACCAAGAGAGGTTTTTGTGAAGGGGAATTTTACCAACAAAAAAATATTTTGGTTTCAACAAATTCCTCTCCAGCTGTTTTGTAACCTCTCTTGAAGATAAAGACTATAACAGGTAAAAAACAGAGTATTTCCTGTAGTTTTTCTGGTTCTACAAAATAATAGCCCTTGTCATCAGAAAACACTGCTTTAGCTTTTGATGATCTGGTGGTTTCTCTTGTTACAGGTCCTATAGAGAATATAACAACTTTCTTATCTTCTTTTAATGATTCTTTATGTACTGGGGACATTCTTGTCTTTCGTTTGACTTTAGCATCTTCAGAATGGTCTTCTTCTATTTTTAAATTTGTCTCAAGAAGAATTTATTTTTTTGTTTCCCATTTGGGTCTCTTACCTCTGTTGGTCCTCATCACCCTGATATCAACCATTTCTTCTTTAACAAGGGTTTCATCAATTGAAATATTTTGTTTCTATGTAACAGTCTTTTTTCATTTGCCTTTCTTCTGTTTGTTGGACTGTGTGTTAGGGTTTAAAGACTGCATGAGCCAGCTCCAGGGCTTCTGTAATTCTCTCAAAGAAAACATAACTAAAGTATTAATTAAGAATTGATGAAACAGACTGCTCTTTGCATTGGTGGAGAGTGACTTCACTCTCTTTGACATCTTTGTCGAGCTTTTGAGTAGAAAGTAAGGCAGATTTAAGGGATAATCGCCATCTAGATGCATTAATATCCTAATGTGGTAGATATAGACTAGTGAAAATATACCTTCGCAGGTGATATACCTGTGGATAACGATCAGAGCAGTGTGCCATTCAGGTCTAATCCAGCCGCGAGGAACTCCCCTTCTCCAATTCAGATTTTTCTTATCTGGAAGCAGGAATTGATTGACAAACTCTGTAACCACATGCTCTTTCTTCCACCATCTTTCTCCTCCAACCACCAATCTGCAAGCTTTAGCAATTGTCTATTCTGTCACTAGCATCAACATCTTTCCGATCTCCACCTCATGACCATCAAATTTCAGTGCAAACTCCATGGAGACCTGTTCGTCATGACCTTGGAAGGTAGTGAGGAATTCAAACCAACCAACATCTCTAAATCTCTGTGCCATTTGCGGATATGCCTCAAGAAGCTCGATGCCCTCAGGTTCCAATATGACTACTTACCCGCTTCTCTTAGGTGCCATGAAACACGATGCTACAACATGCATTGATTGGATTCTGAATTTACAAACTTCAACTGTTAACATATAAAAGTTCTTCTGAGAAAAATACTTGATCTTATAATTCAACACAATCAGAATGGCAAGTGGCGGGTTTAGATAATGATCTTTGGGAATTGAACAATTTGAAATGAGTCCTTTGTGGGTACAGAGCGATCCGATCATGTAATTGTTTGAATCACAAAATGATTCCAAAGCTATTGTGGGATACATGCGAACTCTCAAACCACAATCTATGTCATCATAACGAAATCTGGGTGATGGGCACATATCAAAGCATGATTATCTTTGCGCTACAGGAATAAGGCTATTCCCATAGCACTATTAATGACTTAGCATAATTTGAATTTGTAAAGTTCAAACAGGCATATAAAGTGACACATCATTTAAAATCATGTCTTACAACTCCAAACTTAAATAAATTATTCAAAAAACTGAAATGCAAACCATAAGACACTAAAAACAATGATTAAAATAAAATGAAAGTAGATAATAAAGTGCAGGTAGGAAGGGTTTAGGATTAGGGTTTCTCACTAAATCAAGACAAAATTAGAGACTAACAATGGATCCTTCTGGGGATGATTTTTTCCCTGTGGGACATCAAGAACTTGCAGTCCAGCATGCCTTTATCATTTCTTCTCATCTGTGCAATCATGATCCTGCAAATCTTCCACTTTGAAGACATCCACAAATTTTGTGTTGTGCCTAGTCCATTGGGTTATGGAGTCAACCAATGTAATTCAAATCTAGCCCAAACTTCTGCAACTTTGTTCCTCATTTGAAGCCAAACTTCCCCTGCCAATAGTGCCTTATATGCATCGGGCATGGAGTCTTTATTTCAAAACTGAAACCAAATACTAGATGAAAACCCCACGTATTGTGAAAACTAGAAATGCTCAGCCATGAGCTTATTCATCTATGCTACCCTACTCTAACTGCCGAGAATAAATGTTTCAGGTATATATAAATTTCCAGAAAAATAATTCAAGCAACAAATTGCTTGACCTATCTTTATATACATAGTGAAAAACATGAAAAGAGAAAAAAATATACAACAAGGAAACTGCAACCAGCTCATGTTTGTTGTTGCAAACCATCATGCCAAACTTTGTAATATTTGGCATTACTGAGAATAGTGACTCTATCCATATAGCAACTGGATCATAAAATTCATGTATGATCTTACCTGGTTTTTTTAAATCAAAAAGGTGTTTTTCCTCATAGTTGATCTCATTAGGTTGTTGATCATGAATGTCATTTCCAAGTTCTATAAATCCATATATTGACTACTCAACAGCTAACCCAGAAACAAGCATCAATTGTTGTTGGAACATTTCTCTATCAGTTTTGTGACGCTCATGATGCTCCTCATCAGATCTAGGACTGCTGCTATATACTGGTTTCAACTGTTCATGACTAATGTGCAGGTTGTTTTCATAAATATTTTGTTGCTCAGCTTCTGTCACCATAAAGATAACAGGCTGTTGATAACCTTCATCAATATTGTTATGTGTATCATCTTTATCAACAATGTGTTGAGGAAATACTTGTTCTTTATACTCATTATAAACATGAGCTTTTCCATTCAAATCAGAAACTGTAGGTGCATCAAGAACAAGATCAAATGCATCTACAACTATGCAGTCATCTCTCCTATCACCAATGGTATCTGGCAGATCTTCCTTAATAAAATGATTTCCATCCTTGCAAACAAATGAAAACTCTAGTTTCTGTTGTATATGCTTCTCAAATACATCACAACAATTTTCAAAAAGACTTTCAGCTGAAAATTTCTCTTTATAAAATATATTGAAAGTATCATGAAAACTTGCCAACGAATTAATACTTGAAGCTGGAAGCGATCTGCACCAGTCGAGGGCTTCTCCCTTCAACGAGTATCTGAAAAGATTGATCTTGACAACATCATGCACAATCTAACGTCCATGAATAAACTCATGAAAATATAGCAGATGCTCAGCTGAAACCTCCCAATCTTCGCCTTTAAACGTAGGAAGGTTACCTTCCCATTCAACTTTGCTAAGAATTGGGTTTGGAAAACCAATGACATCTGAAAAATCACAAAAAGTAAACCTTTGAGCCAGAATGGCTTCCATGCTTGGATCCAGTGGATTCGCCTATTAATCTTTAGACATTGGAGTCGCCATGGTGAAAGATATGCAGTCATGTATCTATCCCCTTCCTGTTCACCATCATGAAGCGGATCTGATCGTTGTCATTCTCCCAGGGATAAATACTTCGTGTTTCTGTCCCCGACAACGACGCCAAAAGATGCTAGTCCCTAAAGTTGCACTTGACTGTGAGAGGGCAAGCTAGGGCATCATCAAGTTATTGAAAAATTGTTTTGAGGGTTTTTATGGTTTGGTTTTTGAATAAGGTGGTTGAAAACTAGCTCAAGGTAATAAAATAAATGAGAAAATCAGAATAAGAACAGAAAATATCCCATTGACAGGTTAAAAGGTAGTCACATAGATGGATTCAACAAATAAGGAAAATAGAAAATGAAGTTTTCAATTTTTCAACTTCACACAAATTCTTATCTCAAAATATCATTAAAAGATAAGACCATCAACCTGAAATCAAAACTTGAAAATAATCACCACATCAAATTCTTTACTGTATTAATCAATAATCAAGAAAACAAATGTATTGCAGTTTGAATAATGAGATCAAGCATGAAAAAAAAAACAGAGTAGAAAAGAGTGTCTAACCATCCATATGCCTTTTCTATTAAGTGTCATATAGAATAATAATGCCTTACAAGGAGTTTCAGAATAAGTCCTTTGGATCTCCAATTTCCCACCCTCCTTAACTTCTCATTCTACAGAGTTTATATAGAAACAATACATAATTATCAAGATCCAAAAGAAATGGATCTGAAAAACTCCTCATCTATATTTAGTTTCTTGTTTCAAATAATCAAGGAGAAGATCTAATCTGATCTCCAATTCGAATTGATGAGGTGGCTTGTCAACTGTTGTCCATGAGATTTTTCAGGAAAACAAATATGGTAAATTCCTGAAAAATAGGGTCCAACAATCTCTTAGTATCTCTTAAATGGTGATATTTGTGTAAACATTGAGAGAGGTTTTTGTGAAGGGACTCTTTCCTAGCAAAAACCTCTTTTGGTTTCAACAAATTCAACTCCACCTGTTCTGCAAGCTCTCTTGAAGAAAAAGACTAAAATAGGTAAAAATAACAGAGTATTTCCTGTAGCTTTATTAGAAAATTAGGCCTCAAAGATCAATTTGAATCTCTTAAAATGTAATTGGTGTGTAAAAATTGAGAGAGGGTTTTTTGAAGGGGCATGTTCCCAACACAAAAATCTTTTGGTTTTAACAAATTCCTCTCCAGTTGTTCTGTAACCTCTCTTGAAGAAAAAGACTAAAACAAGTAAAAATAACAGAGTATTTCCTATAGCTTTATCAGAAAATTAGGCCTCAAAGATCAATTCAAATCTCTTAAAATGTGATTGTTGTGTAAACACCGAGAGAGGTTTTTGTGAAGGGGCATGTTCCCAACAAAAACCTCTTTTGGTTTCAACAAATTCCTCTCTAGTTGTTCTGTAACCTTTCTTGAAGATAAAGACTATAACAGGTAAAAAACAGAGTATTTCCTGTAGCTTTTCTAGTTCTGCAAAATAATAGCCTTTGTCATCAGAAAACACTGCTTCAGCTTTTGATGATCTGGTGGTTGCTCTTGTTACAGGTCCTGTAGAGAATATAACAACTTGGTTATATTATTTTAATGATTCTTTATGTATTGGGGACATTCTTGTCTTTCGTTTGACTTTAGCATCTTCAGAATGGTATTCTTCAGTTTTTAAATCTGCCTTAGGAAGAATTTATTTTTTCGTTTCCCACTTGGGTCTCTTACCTCTATTGGTCCTCGTCACCCTGATATCAACCATTTCTTCTTTAACAGGGGTTTCATGAATTGAAATATTTTGTTTCTGTGTAACAGTCTTTTTTCCTTTTCCTTTCTTCTGTTTGTTGGACTGTGTGTTAGGGTTTAAAGACTGCATGAGCCAGCTCCAGGGATTTTGTAATTATCTCAAAGTAGACATAACTAAAGTCTTAATTAATACTTGATGAAACAGACTACTCTTTGCATTGGTGGAGAGTGACTGCACTCTCTTTGACATCTTTGTCAAGCTTTTGAGTAGAAAGTAAGGCAGATTTAAGGGATAATCGCCATTTAGATGCATTAATATCCTAATGTGGTAGATATAGACTAGTGAAAATCTACCTTCGCAGGTGATATACCTATGGATAATGATCAGAGCAGTGTCCCATTCAGGTCTAATCCAGCTGCGAGGAACTCCCCTTCTCCAATTCAAATTTTGCTTATCTGGAAGCAGGAATTGATTGACAAACTCTGTAACCACATGCTCTTTCTTCCACCATCTTTCTCCTCCAACCACCAATCTGCAAGCTTTAGCAATTGTCTGTTCTGTCACCAGCATCAACATCTTCCTGATCTCCACCTCGTGACCATCAAAGTTCAGTGCAAACTCCATGGAGACCTGTTCGTCGTGACCTTGGAAGGTAGTGAGGAATTCAAACCAACCAACATCTCTAAATCTCTGTGCCATTTACGGATATGCCTCAAGAAGCTCGACGCCCTCAGGTTCCAATCTGACCACTTACCTGCTTCTCTTAGGCGCCATGAAACATGATGCTACAACAGGCACTGATCAGACTCTGAATTTACAAACTTCAACTGTTAACATATAACAGTTCTTTTGAGAAAAATACCTGCGCTTATAATTCAACACAATCAGAATGACAAGTGGCGGGTTTAGATAATGATCTTTGGGAATTGAACGATTTGAAGTGAGTCCTTTGCGGGTACAGAGCGATCCGATCATGTAATGGTTTGAATCGCAAAATGATTCCAAAGCTATTGTGGGACACATGCGAACTCTCAAACCACGATCTGTGTCATCATAACAAAATTTGGGTGACAAGCGCATATCAAGGCATGATTATCTTTGCTCTACGGGAATAAGGCTATTCCCATAGCGCTATTAATGGATTAGCATAATTTGAATTTGTAAAGTTCAAACAGGCATATAAAGTGACACATCATTTAAAACGATGTCTTACAACTCCAAGCTTAAATAAATTATTCAAAAAACTAAAATTCAAACCATAAGACACTAAAAACAATGATTAAAATCAAATGAAAGCAGATAATAAAGTGTAGGTAGGAAGGGTTTAGGATTAGTGTTTCTCACTAAATCAAGACAAAATTAGAGACTAACACATACTAACGCATACTAAATAAATACACTAAGAAACACACTTTTACCTAACGACACATTAGACCAAGTAGATATTAAATAACTCCTAAGTGTCTAAACATCCTAACATTTATCCAATCCTGGTCTTCCTTGGTAGAACAATCCATAACTAGTAGTGCCACACAAATACCTGAAAACCCTCTTTATTGTTGTACAATGCGCCTTCCTTGGTTTTAACATATACCTGCTCAAAAATCCCACTGCATGTGCAATGTTCAGTCTAGTATAGACCATTGCATACATCAAACTACTAATGAAAATAACATATGGAACATGTGACATGTCCTCTTCCTCTTCATGTTTCTTCGTACAATGATCCGCATATAAATTTACACCTATAAGAATAGGAACCTTGATCAATTTACATTCCTGCATATTAAACCTTTGCAATATTGTCTCGACATATTTCCTCTGATTTAACAATAGTTTCATGTTTTTCCAATCTCTTTTAATTTCCATGCCCAAAATGAAACCTGCATCACCAAGATCCTTCATGTCAAATTTAGAGGACAAATGAGTTTTCACATCCTTGATAATCTCCTTGTTGTTTCCTATCATCAACATATCATCCACATAAAAGACCAAATAAATGAAATGATCACCGATTAATTTGAAATACACACAGTGATCCACTTTTTTCCTTGTGAAGCCAAGTCCCAACATATAAGTATCAAATTTTTGATACCACATCTTTGGTGATTTCTTTAACCCATACATGGACTTTTTCATCCTGCATACTAGCTCTTTCTTTCCCTTCACAACAAATCCTTATGGTTTCTTTCAAGTAGATTTCCTCTTCTAGATCTCCATGTAGGAATGGTGTCTTCACATCGATTTGTTCTACTTCAAAATCAAACGCAACAACAATGGATAAAATAAATCTAATTGAAGTTAACTTGGAAACAAAAGAAAAAAAATCATCGAAGTCAATTCCCTCTACCTGCGAATAACCTTTTGCTACCAATAGAGCTTTATACTTATCCACTTTTACTTCTACATTCAACTTATTCTTAAACACCCATTTGTTGTCAATGAGATTTCTTCTAGTTAGAAAATCCAATAGATCCCAAGCCTCATTCTTGTCCAAGGATGTCATTTCTTTAATCATGGCCTTTTTCCAGAGTTTCCCATCCTCTAAAACCACTGCCTCCATAACAGTTCTAGGATCATCATCAGTAATAAACAAAGAAAAATTTGAACAGGAATCAGGTGGAGTATACCTTTTTGGTTTCCTTCCTTCCCGAACCGATCTCCTCAATACTGGAGTATGAGGATCTTCTTCTTCTAATTCCTTTTCTTCTATAGAGTCTGGTTCATTTTCTTTCAATTTCAAACTCTATTTTCTCTGGTTCTTCCTCCTTTGGTAAGACTTCCTGTTTGACATATTTGATTTCTCTAAATACCACATCTCGGATATACACTGCATTTTTAGTTTCTGGGTTCCAAAGCTTATAACCTTTCATACCATCTTTATACCCTATAAAGATACACTTTTCAACCTTTTAATACAGATTAATCATGTTTGAATTTGGAATGTGATCATAGGAATCACAACCAAATACCATGAGATGTGTGAGACAGGGTTTCTTACCAGTCCATACCTCATGTGGCATCTTGTCATCCAGTGTTGATGAGGGTCATCGATTGACCAGGTAACATGAAATACCCACTGCCTATGACCAGAATTCTTGTCCTAACCCGACACCACTGAGCATGCACCTTACTTTTTCCATCAGTTTCTTGTTCATCCTTTTTGCAACTCCATTATGTTGAGTTGTATATGGAGTAGGTTTCTGCCTTACTATACCGCAATTCTTACAAAATTGTTTGAATTCATTTCTGTAGAATTCTCCACCATTATCCGTCCTCAACACCTTAATTATTTTCTCAGTTTGATTCTCTGCAAGATCCTTAAACTCTTTAAACCTATAAAAGACTTCAAATTTATTCCCGAGGAAATAAATTCATGTATTCCTCGAGAATTCATTTATAAATGAGACATAGTACAGAAATTTTCCAAGTGATGGAACTGACACATATCCAAACATGTCACTATGCACCAACCGTAAAATTCCCTCTTCCCTTGTTGCACTAGAGGGGAATCTTACTCGATTCTACTTCCCATATACACAATGTTCACAGAAATAAAAACCCATAAAGCAGTTAGACATACCTTCAACCATACATTTACCATGTATTAGTCGAAGGCCCTTCTTTCTGATATGCCCTAGTCTTCGATGCCACAACATAACCTTTTGTCCAGAGATTGTAGGAGTTTTTTCTTCTTCATCTCCAATCTCATGAACAATGGAACTATTACACCCATCACTAATAGTGCTTCCTTGCAGCTTATATAGAGTTCCAAACCAAAATCCCTTCAACAAAACCATTGCTCCTCGAACCATCCTATAAGTTTCTTTATCAAACACTATTTTTACCCCCACATCGTCCATTTTGCTTACATAAATCAAATTTATGGCCAATCATGGGATGTGAAAAATACCAGGGAGTGTTCTAATTCTTCCATCCATTAGCTTTAACTTAAATTTTCATCGTCCTATGATTTTGGTTGTCAAGTCATCACCTAGGAAAACATCACCTCCATCATACCTTTCATATTCACAGAACCACTTCCTGTGAGGACTCATATGAAAGGATGCACTTGAGTCGACCAACCATGCCTCATGATCTGCATGTGTTCTTGAAGAAGCCAAGTACACATCCCCTCCTTCTTCCATGGAGGTTTTTTCTTCTTTAGAAGGAGCATCTTGATATCACTTCCCTATCTCAACACTTTTGGATCTACATTGCTTCTTGTCATACCCTTCTTTTCCACATCTCCAACATACATTCAAAATTTTCAGGAGATTTAGATCAACCCTTAGATTTATATCTCCCACTTGAGGACTTAGATCTATTTCTTTCCTAGGAGTGTCCTCTTGCAAATAATTCATTTGTGATCTATCCTTCCATGTGCTTCTTCCTCATCTCCTCCGACAATAAGGATGAGACTACATCATCGAAACTTAAATTAGTTGTATTACTACCTATGGACAAAACCAGACTGCCCCACGAGTCTAGTAAAGAGCACAATAAACAGATACATTTTCCTTCATCAGAAATATTAATATCAACAGATAATAACTAACTTACCACAATATTGAAGGCATTCAGATTGTTTGTCACTGAGTCTCCATCTTTCATCCTCAAGTTATGCAGCTTCTTCTGTAGGATAAATTTGTTTACTAGGGAATTTGACTGATACAAAGCCCCTAACGTATCTCATAATTCCTTTCCTATAGCTTCCCCTGACATATTTAGTAATACTGAATCTAAGAGGCACAAACAAATTTTTCTCTTCACCTTCTGATCCATATTTTCCCAGTCTTATGCCAACGTTCATGTAGATGTAGTACCTAGATCCACAACGATCATTGATCTTTGTCCACCAATATATCTTCCATTTTGAGCTTCCATAGCTCAAAACTTTTCCCATTAAATTTCTCGATCTCTATCTTCAAACTACTCTCCATTTATTTTCACCTAAAGAATCAATACCACAAATCTCCCACTATAACAAGGATTATCACAAGGCCGAGCCAAACCCCTGACCACAAAGGTGTCCCCCTTAAGATAATAATTTATCTGATACCAAATGTATATTTTAACCTTGTACAATTAATTACTGCAAATAGATTCTTAATAATAATAAAAAAAAAGATACAATGGCACACACACATTACAGAAAGATTTTACCCTGGAAACCCAAACTGGGTAAACCAATAACCTATTTAGCATTGCACCTCTAATATTATATTCATCATATTCATTGTTTACAATAAAATATACATATAGGATCATGTGGCATCAAACCCCTAATCCGTTGACCCATATTAGTCAATAGCGCTAATTCCTTAACTGAAATTAGAACACCATCGACGAATGCTTCACTTGCACCCTTAGCCACATTTTACTATCCTAGTGGGCCAACTTCATATCATCATATTTATTGTTTGTAGAAATAGTGGGGTAGAGATTGACCACGCAAACTAAAGGAAGGGGGGTGCTGACATTGATAGGGATACCAAAGTACTCCATCACTTTATCAACCTAGGAACCCTCCAACTTGAATTTCTTTTTCTACTGGGAATACATGAACACCTTCACTTCCACCATGACTTTGTCTTTTTCTTTGTTCTCTATCAACCATCTCTCATACCATATGTCCTCCCAATGTTTTAATTTTATCACCATAGTCCTCGAATCAATTTGAACTTCTTTCATCTCCTATTCAAACTTATTTATCCCTCTTTTCATCATTGCTAAGTCATAGAGCACAAACCAAATGTGGGTGCAATGATAGCGAGTAATTATCTTCCTTAACTTTTAGGAGGAGTCATCTAGACTAAGGTTATATCCAAGAAAGGATGTTTTGACTACAACCTTCCCTCACCCACCTAAAATAACACTAGAAATGACTCTAGAATGACAAAGTAGGAACCAAGGGATTTATTCCAACCTGTAGAGAAAAAACCCACATGCCTGCAAATAAATCATCCTCCAATTTGTTATGAATTTGAACACTAACATAGAAGTATATATTGAGTGCATGGGATTCAATTTGATATCCATTATATACACATGCACTTACACGTGGATGATTTATATTTCATTGATCTAGGGTTGATTATGGCATGGAATAGGTTTTTTATAGTATGCACCCCCCTCTAATGTCTAAGGTTCCCTCATTCGGGTGGACATTATTATTGGTTTGGTGATTTTCCTTATTGTTTTGTGATATTAACACTTGAAAGAACTTGATGCTAAAAAATCCATAGTTATATCCAATGAATCTGAACGAGTCTAGCCAAACCTATGTTTCTTGGTATAGTCTGAGTTGAAAAGGATCTGATGATGATGGATGAGTCCCCCATAACTACCACGATTGCAATACTTTGTTCTTTTAACATACACAAACCTTGATAAATTATCAACTCCTCGGCCTCATTATTGATGGAGATCCTAGTCCCCAAGCAAACTTTACTTCCCTTCATCCCTCAAGTTCTTGGATGATCCCCCCCACTCATGCTTCCCCTTATTCATATTAGGATAATTAGATAATAATAAAAGAAATAATATTTTCCATTTAGATATTAATAGTTCTTATATACTAGAAATTTAGTACTTTTATTTATATATCTTTCCTAACACCACTCTTCTTACAAGAGTCTATAATAAATCTTGGAAAATCATGAGTGCACCAACATAATATCCCATAAAGTGTTAATTCACGATCATATAAATTCAATGACATAGAAACATCATACATTCTAATCTCATTCCATAAAAAATTTAATTCATCTATCAGAGGCCCAAATACATATCTTTTTTCTTTAGTTGATGCTTTCCAAGTACTAGTAACACCAACATTAGGTGATCCTTCTTAATTGACATCCAAGTTGGAATATTGTCATTGATCAGAATGACGGTCTATGTGGACCATACATTAGATTTTTGAGAGTATGGATTAACCCTATCAATTACTGATCAGGGGATCAAATTTTGCTCAAAAATTCAAAGTGTTCGGAATCGATTCAAATTGGATGAGAGAGTAGGCCTCGTTGTTTCAAACCCAATGCAACTCATTTGGGTTCAAACGGACGTCGGGAGCGAGAGATATCGCGATCTGTTTGAATCGTCAAACAGGTAAAAAAAGGGATGCTGACTGTGCAGTCCGTACAGTCCGTACGGATGCTGATGTGGCATGACCGTATGCTGACGTGGTAGAGGTCGTACGTCCATGTGGAAGATGATGATGTGGCCTTCACTTATTGGAAGACAGTTGGCATATGAGCGTTTGACACGTGTCATTTTGGTGGCTAATGGTATGTTGACACGTGGCCCAATCCGTGGCCGCCACGTGTCACTTGTTGTTTGGTTTAAAATCTTTGAAACTGGCAGGAGTCGACCCCACGACCTTTGGGCAGGGGCAACGACTTGGCAAAGAGCTGCCAACCGGCGCACCACCGTGCGTTGTTTATTATATATGTGAATCGGATTATATTTAAAATTGAATGTATGTGTGGTTTGGGCCGCGATCGGGCCGGGGCTTAGCCCTAGCCCTTGGTCGTTCGCTATTTCATATATGACCACAGCTATGTTACATGGTGTGTGCGCGTGCGGTTGAATATATGGTTCAAACGGTTGTGTAACCAAAACTACCCGCCACTTGTTACTTTGTTATTCGCCTATGGGACGGAGCCCCATTTAAAAACGTGCGTGGTCACATGACCATATGACTTCAGCCTTGGCGGTTAGGGGCTGGCGCGCCCATAACCATTCTACAGTTCGCACCGTTATGCGATTGTGTCCAGTTCTAGGTTTTCACGCTTTAAATTGCGTGTGGGCTAGGTGGAGCCAGAGGAGGTGCGTTTTGTAGATGCAGAGACAACAAGCTTGAAGGGGAGACTTCAAGGAAGCCTATCTTCTTCATTTTTTGGCCAAACAAGGTGTCGAAAAAGCCCAGCTAGGGGTTTTTGGACATTCTGAAGCCATTGGAGCAGTCTATTTGGTAGTTTGAGCATTGTAAAGCACATTTTTGAGCACTTTGAGAAAATAATACAAATGATCCATTGGAAGCTGGACCAGGAGATGTAGCCCAAGAGAGGGGTGAACTCCTTTATCATTGTTGTGTTATGTGTTTTTTGTTTATTGATTATGCTGCTGTTTATATGCATCTTGAATGAGTAAATCCTATTAATAATGTGTTGCAAAGTTGATCCATTTGCTTTTAACACATAAACTTTACCTGCAAATATTTCCAAGTTTACAAGTCTTCTTCATTTTTAGATCAAGTTGGTATCAGAGCACTGGTTTTTGAAGACTTGATTATTTTCAAGTGTTTTGTTTCTGATGCTCACAAGGTTGAAACTCACAAGAGGACAAGGTCAACTTGTGGAGCCAAGTTCTCATCCTTCAAAGAGGAAGCATATACAATCACCGCAAGTTTCAAGGAGGCATTCACCAAGTATGGCTCATGAAGAAAGTCATGAACGTGTTCCTGCAGAAGATGAAGATCTCGGAAAGGCTGTCATGGAAATGAGAGAGATGATGAAGATCTTGATGGAAAGGAATGCGGGGTTGCAAGGTGAAGGCTCCAACCCTTCAAAGCATAAGGGAGACAATGGTTATAAAACTCCAAATGGAAATGGAGGGAATGGTTCCTCTCCACCACCCTCTCCTCCATGTTCTTCTTCTTCTTCTTCTTCTTCTTCTTCTTCTTCTTCTTCTTCTACCAATTCAAGACCTCTTCCAAATTCTCCAAGAAGACATGGTAAAACTCCTTCGCAAATTCCTTCATTAAAGCTTGATATTAAATTCTATTTGCCAATATACAGTGGAGAAGTTAATGCTGAGAAATTAGATAATTGGATACGTCAGATTGAGGTATATTGTAGAATACAAAAAATTCAAGATGATGAAACCAAAATTC
>ML797989.1:628582-643817 GCA_009831015.1 Picea engelmannii | reverse complement strand
AAATGTTTGGGTGCATTTTGGATTGCCTAAGTCCATTATTTCTGATCGAGATTCTCGATTTGTTGGAAGTTTTTGGTCGAGTTTATGGGCACTCATGGACACCAAACTTAAAAAGAGCACAGCTTTTCATCCGCAAACAGATGTTCAGATAGAGGTGGTAAATCGAACAGTGGTGCATCTTCTTCGCGCTTATTGCAGCAAGCATCCTAAACTTTGGGATGAACGTTTACACTACATTCAACATGCTTACAATCGAGCTAAGCACTCTTCAACTCAAACGTCGCCATTTGAAGCATGTTTTGGCTATTTGCCCAAATCTCCTTTAGATTTTATCTTTGGGAAGGATATTGCTATCGATAGTCAATATGACATTGATAGGCCAGAAACGTTCATAGAACAAATTCAGTCTATACATCAGGTGGTGCAAGAGCAGTTGGAAAAGAGTCAAGCCAAGTACAAGACGAGACATGACAAGCATCATGTTGATCACAGTTTCCAAGTTGGAGATGAAGTTTGGCTTTACATCAGTAAGGAGAGACTTAAAGGAGAAGGTAAAAAAGTGAAACCGATTCGATATGGTCCTTTCAAGATTATCGACAAGATTGGTAACAATGCCTTTCGTTTAGATTTACCTCCTTATATGCAAATGTATGCAGTTGTTAATGTTGAGAATTTGAAATTGTATGAGCCTCCGTTGATTGATGATCATGGAGAGCATGTTCAGATTCCTTCTATAGATGATTTTTCCCCAGAGTATCTTACAGAACTGCATGAAGACACCATCCTTGACAGGAGAATCTGAACTTCAAAACGAGGAAATGTGGAGTATCTTCGAGTTGGTCTTAAAGGTACAAATCCAAGAAAAGCCAAGTGGATTGAGGTTGGAAGGGTGAGGGAACTATACCCTCATCTTCACATAGACTGAATATAGTCTTTTGGAGGTCCAAAAGCTTCCCAATGGGGAGGTGTGATCAAGGGATCAAATTTTGCTCAAAAATTCAAAGTGTTCGGAATCGCTTCAAATCGGAAGAGAGCGTAGGCCTCATTGTTGCGAACCCAACGCAACTCGTTTGGGTTCAAACGGACATCGCGAGTGAGAGATATCACGATCTGTTCGAATCGTCAAACATGTAAAAAAAGGGACGCTGACTGTGCAGTCCGTACAGTCCGTACGGATGCTGACGTGGCATGACCATATGCTGATGTGGCAGAGGTCGTACATCCATGTGGAAGATGATGATGTGGCCTTCACTTATTGGCAAACAGTTGGCATATGAGCATTTGACATGTGTCATTTTGGTGGCTAATGGTATGTTGACACGTGGCCCAATCCGTGGTCGCCACGTGTCACTTGTTGTTTGGTTTAAAAGCTTTTCAACCGGCAGGAGTCGACCCCGCGACCTCCGGGCAGGGGCAACGACTTGGCAAAGATCCGCCAACCGGCACGCCACCGTGCGTTGTTTATTATATATGTGAACTAGATTATTTTAAAATTGAATGTATGTGTGGTTTGGGCCGCGACTGGGCCGGGGCTTAGCCCCAGCCCTTGGTCGTGCGCTATTTCATATATGACCATAGCTATGTTACATGGTGCACGCACACACGGTTGAATATATGGTTCAAACGATTGTGTAACCAAAACTACCCGCCACTTGTTACTTTGTTATTTGCCTATGGGACGGAGCCCCATTTAAAAATGCTTGTGGTCACATGACCATATGACTTCAGCCTTGGCGGTTAGGGGCTGGCACGCCCATAACCATTCTACAGTTCGTACCATTATGCGGTTGCGTCTGGTTCCAGGTTTTCACGCTTTAAATTGCGTGTGGGCTAGGTTGAGCCAGAGGAGGTGTGTTTTGTAGATGCAGAGACAACAAGCTTGAAGGGGAGACTTCAAGGAAGCCTATCTTCTTCGTTTTTTGGCCAAACGAGGTGCCGAAAAATCCCAGCTAGGGGTTTTTGGACATTTTGAAGCCATTGGAGCAGTCTATTTGGCAGTTTGAGCATTGTAAAACACATTTTTTAGAACTTTGAGCAAATAATACAAATGATCCATTGGAAGCTGGACCAGGAGATGTAGCCCAAGAGAGGGGTGAACTCCTTTATCATTTTCTATGTTATGTGTTTTCTGTTCATTGATTATGCTGTTGTTTATATGCATCTTGAATGAGTAAATCCTATTAATAATGTGTTGCAAAGTTGATCCATTTGCTTTTAACACATAAACTTTACTTGCAAATACTTCCAAGTTTACAAGTCTTCTTCATTTTTAGATCAATTACAAGACCAATTCTTATGATCCAGGTGGATATCAGTGGCCACCCACCTTCTCCAACTGGCTCAAAATAGTCTTCTGGTAATTTTGGTAATTTACTATTTTTAGCAGTTTTTCGGGTCCTGAACTTCCAGAGCCGTTTTGAGGCCCTAAACGATATTTTTTGAGAAAAAGGGGAGAAACATGGATCGTAGATCATGTTGCTCACCCAAAAGTTGTAGTCCCCAGATAGATATTTCCAACGAGATATCGAGTGCCCCAAACAGAGATCGTATGCAAAAGTTACGCCCTTGGGAAGTTGACGTATCAACTACCCCCATCGGGGCCCACAAACCTTTTGGCTTTTCATCTTCCAGGGTTAGGGTTTTGGATTTTCCTTATGTTAAAAAGGACCTTAGAGCCTCATTGTAATAATCATCTTCTTGCGAATGTGCGTAGCCGTCACATCTCTTCTTAGAGATAAGCTGCCACCATTCTAGCGAGTCTTTCACTCTGTATTTTTACAGTCTCTATACATTTCTTTCATTAATAATAATCATGTATTACTGTATATCGATGTTTATGGTTGCATATCTAATACATTTGTGTTATATTATTGAATATCTGTGATATCTATGTGCATTTCTTTATTATATCTCCGTTCTCATTTCGTGTCGAAAATAATCCGGATCTGTGGTATCAGAGCAGGCTGCTCTTGATTGTTTTTTAGTGCATGTCCCTGATGAGGTCCGAGTATAGTAAGTTGGGTCTCGCGCTTGTCTCTCTTGAGGAAAATCTCTGTCGCACATCCAAGAAACCCTCAATGGTGGAAGAAAAGAAAAACGATGAAGAAGACGATCATATCAGTCTGTTGCTTGAGCAAGCTCTCACGCGACAGAGGGATGAAATGATGGAGAATTTTTCCCACATCCTTCAATGCCTGTCGATAGAAACAGGTGCATCTTCATCAAGAGAACACTTTGGAGGCACCTCACCTTTCAAGGTAAAAGTTAATTTTGATATTCCAATATTTGAAGGACAAATAGATGCAGAAGCCCTAGACAAATGGTTAAATCTGCTAGAAGGTTATTTCTCTGTTCACAATTTTTCCAATAGAGAAAAGATCACCTTCGCACTCCTTAAAGCTCTCCCCCATGTCAAACTTTGGTGGGAAAATTACTTGGAGCAGAGTTCCACAGAGAAGTCTGGGATATATGGGGCCGAGCCCACTTGGGATTTTTTTGTGGATGCGGTAAAGGAACAATATTACCTTGTTGGAAACTGTGAGGACCAATACATGAGATGGACCACACTGCGACAAGAGAGGGGCCAAGAAGTTCCAGAGTTCACCAATACCTTCCATACCTTGCACACCAAGTTGGGTATCAAAGACTCCGAAAGACATTTGGTTCTGAAATACCGTGGGGCTCTACACAGATACATCCAAACTGAAATGGATTTTCTAGACATCTCATCACTCAGTTCTGATTATCAATATGTTGTTAAAATCGAGCAGAAATTTAAGCACCGGAAAAAATGGGAGTTCGGATTTGCAAATCCGCAACAACCAAAGTATGACAAAGACGGCCCTAACAAACAGTCTCTTGAAAACCAGTCCAAGCCACAGGAAAAGAAGGGTCACGGGAAGACAAAGAAGGACACCAAAAAATGGTGTGATTTCCACAAAATCCCCTGGCACAACACCGATGAATGTCGCTCAAAATAGTCATTGGTGGTCGAGATCAAAGACAAGGAGCCAAACCCTGACTCAGAATCTAATTCTAAAAATACTGGTAAAAGACAGATCATCGACGCAGACCCCACTGATATTGTCATGACCGAAACAATTCAACCAGAAGAAGCAAATGATCCTTAAGAGGGGGAGCGCCTTTTTCATTCACAGATGTGGGTGAAGGGGATCCCGTTGTATTTTATTGTTGATAGCGGAATCTAGAAGAACCTCATCTCAACAGAGGTCGTCAAACAATTGGGATTGTCGACAACACCACACCCACAGTCATACAACATCGGGTGGCTTCGCCAAGGAAGAGATCTCCGTGTCAGCCAACAATGTCAATTGTCATACGGCATCCAACCCTTCAAGGATGAGGTATTATGTGATGTTTCCCCACTGGATTTGATGTTCTCTTGGGCTAGCCATATATGTGGAAGTGCCATGCTATTTATGAGTCTCAACCCCGTAGTGTCATTGTCACTTTGGAGGGTCATCTCTACAGAATACCAAAGGTAGTTCCAACTACTAACCAACCTAAAAAGTGTCACAAAGTAGTATCTCATACTACAAAATTCATATTATTCACAATTTGTTCAAAAGGTGAACAAAAGGATACTGCAACCACCACAGCTTCGACCCAAGCACCTTCTATCCAACATAAGCAGGTCGACAATGTTGCAGCAAAACGCAAAGATTCCTTCTGCACACAGTCATCTCATGTAGCCAGACTGGTTAAAAAGGTCCAACCCTTCTAGCCATAGGTTCGTGACAACCTTCAACAAACCAAACAACTCGACGTCTCTAGCAAGGCAAGCAGCTCACCAAGATTCAGATTCAACAATAGCTTTCCCCTCTCCCTCGAGAACTCAACGTAATGGAGACCATTTCTTCCTAAGGAGGGAGGATTGATCTAGGTGGATATCGGTGGCCACCCACATTCTCCAACTGGCTCAAAATAGTCTTCTCGTAATTTTGGTAATTTACTATTTTTCGCAGTTTTTCAGGTCCTGATTTTCCAGAGCCGTTTTGAGGCCCTAAACGATGTTTTTTGAGAAAACGGGGAGTAACATGGATCGTAGATCGATGTTTCTCACCCAAAAGTTGTAGTCCTCGGATAGATCTTTCCAACAAGCTATCGATTTCCCCAAACGAAGATCGTATGCAAACATTATGCCCTTGGGAAGTTGACGTATCAACTACCCCCATCGTGACCCACAAACCTTTTGGCTTTTCATCTTTCAGGGTTAGGGTTTTGGATTTTCCTTATGTTAAAAAGGCCCTTAGAGCCTCATTGTAATAATCATCTTCTTGCGAATGTGAGTAGTCGTCACATCTCTTCTCAGAGATAAGCTGCCACCATTCTAGCGAGTCTTTCACTCTATATTTTTACAGTCTCTGTACATTTTTTCATTAATAAGAATCGTGTATTATTGTATATATGTGTTTATGGTTGCATGTCTGATACATTTATGTTATATTATTGAATATCTGCGATATCTCTGTGCATTTATTTATTATATCTCCGCTCTCATTTCGTGTCGAAAATAATCCGGATCATCTGATGCTTTGGTTCCCATCAAAAAATTGTTTTTGGCCAACTGCATTCTATATGTTTTGATACCATTGATTAGGATGGATTCTCATCAATGATGTATGTTTTGATACCATTGATTAGGATGGATTCTCATCAATCCATCATTGCTTATATTGAATGCATGCCATTCCATTAATTGGTCCAATTACTTACATCTAAACAATCACATTAAGCTGGGGATTATCGACATGTGGTGCAACACTTTATTTCATAACTGTTTTCCAATGACAACATCATGAAAACATAATTCTTGACATTTTGGACACTTATTATTTTGTTCATTTTTATCTCTATATATAATGCAATCATTAGGCATGCATGAATGGAATTATAGAAAACCCCTAGATCCTTGATTATTGTTTTTTTTTTCTTATTAGTTTTTGGAAGGCTATTTTTCTTTAGCAACAACTTGTCATGCAATGCATTATTGACACAAAGACATATAATGTAGAAAAATATGAGGTGTTGGTCTTGGGCCTCCAACAAGATTTAGAGCTTAAAGTCTAATATCATTGAAAGACAAGGCATGATTTGCTCAAGAGATATATTCATAAGTTGTGGGATCTACTACAATGTTTTGAAGCATTCTCAATAGAATATGTTCCCAATGGACAAAATCAGTTGGTAGAGTCTTTGACTATCTCATTTTTAATTTCTTCACCACATCCATGTATGCAAAATTAAAAAAACATTCAATAGAAATTGTATTTCAACATCTTGTTCTAGATAACATTTAGTAATGGAAAGTCTTTAATGATGATGATTGGATACTCAAATTCTTACATTAAGTAGAAAAGTTTGAGAGGATTCTTGTAGAAGACAATGTTGAAGTAGACAAATTCAGAGAACTTGACACTATTCATCGAGACAACAGATTTTAGAAAAAAACTCACAATAGTATTAAAGGACTAGTCACCATGGAGCTAATTTAATTATGGTAATGTTCCTTGATTCAAGTTTTGATTAGAGGAGCAATCATCCTAAAGGTATAAGAGGTTGTTTAGGGGATTATTGAAATTGAAGAGAAGCCAAGTTACTGAATTTGGGGGCAACTTGCACAATAGAAGAAAAAGAGAGGCTTGTGAAATTATTCAAGGAATACTAAGATAATTTTGTTTGGTCCTATATGGGTCCTATGATGATATTAAAGTGTGCATCCCTAAGGTGATCCAAAATATTATCCCTATTAACTTAGAGTTAAATATCTTTCATCAATCACAAAGGCATATGGGTCGTCGATTGGAGCATGTAATAAGACAAGAAATTTAGAAGATTTTTAGCAGCAAAAAATATATTTCCAAATAGATAATCTATTTGGCTAACTAGCTGTATCTCTTAAAAGAAGAAAAATGGTGAAATATATTTATGTGTTGTTTTCAAAATTTTGAATCATGTCTCCTTTAAGATAGTTATTCAACCCTGAGAATGAATTAGTTATTGTAGGTAGTTATAAGAGAAAAAATGTCATTGATGTTGAACTTTCTCTTCTTAAAATCAAGTAACGGTTTCCAATGAAGATATAACACAATTTTCATTATATCCTAGGGAGGAGAACATGCATATATCTAAATGCCTTTTGGGTTGATCATTGTAGGTGCTACTTTTTAGAGGGCTATGAACTTGTCTTTTGTAGATGTGGCAAGGAAGAAAATTGTGTTCTACTTAGATGAATTTTATATTTCCTCAAAAAAAGTAGAAATCATATTATACATTTAATAATAACATTTCAAAAATGGTAAAATTCTAGTATTTCTCTCCATCCAAAAAACATTTTCATATTTCACTGTGGATTTCCCTCATATGTGAGTGAGAAAGTCACCTTTCATATTAACATTACTTTAAAAAAACCTTCCATTTAACCCCTTAACATGACATAACCATCATAATTATATATCATTTTCATGGCGAGAATTATTCATTATTACTTATATTCAACCTATTGCATCTCATGGCAATATAGAGATACAGAAGCTCCCATGCTAGTGATGGTAAAGGGTGAACAAACATAGAATAAGATAAGTATATGAGGAGGGCCCTCAAAAGTGGAATTGAATGTGAAACTCTTGACATCCTCAGTACTCAAATGTGAAATACATATATATTGTTTATGTTAAGTATACCTTTAAAATTTAAATTTGAGGCCAATGCACTTGGATACCTTTATACATATATATTGTTTATGTTAAGTATACCTTTAAATTTAGTATACCTTTAAAATTTAAATTTGAGGTCAATGCACTTGGATACCTTTAGGTTGCATTTAATTTTATTATTTTTGCTGGATCAGTACGTTAGGTATAATTTATTTATTTATGCAATCATAATTATCGAGCATTTATTTATTTATGTCATGATGATAAACCATATCAGCACATTAAATTAACACATAAATAAAAATATGAAAAGAGAAATTAAAATAACACATAAATAAAAATATGAAAAGAGAAATTAAACTAAAACATAAATTAAAATATGAAAAGAGAAATTAAAATAACACATAAATTAAAATATGAAAAGAAAAATTAAACTAAAACATAAATAAAAATATGAAAAGAGAAATGATACATAAAGAAAAAACTAAAAGAAAAATAGCACATAAATAAAAAGAGAAATAACATATAAATCAACTGATTCAGAGAGCAAGCTAAAGGAGTAGTGAACTCATTCTGTGACCTAAACAAAGGTGGCGTAAGCGGATCCATGGCGCAATGGTAGCGCGTCTGACTCCAGATCAGAAGGTTGCGTGTTCGATTCACGTCGGGTTCAATATCCTATACAGTTTACGGGATCTACATTTCGGCACTGATCCTACCTTTTTCAAAAGGAGGTTTTCAAACGCACAGGATCTACGTTAAGGCACTGGTATTATTGGTCTTTTTCTTTGTTTAGTGTTCATTTTCAATTTTTATGAAAGTAAATTCATTTGAAATATTTTTAAAATGTAAATTTTTTAACTACTAAAAAGAAATGGTTGTAATTTTTTTATATAATTTCTCTATTTTTTAAAACTCTAAATTTATTATTTATGAAAATATAGATATTTATTATTTATAAAAATATGGATATGTAAATTTTAATTATAATTTTGATTATTGTTAAGATATTTATATTTGCATTATAGTTTATTGGATGTAGTTTGGGTGGTTGGGAGGAATTATTTGTTACCCTCCCTACCCATTCAAATCCTTGAAGTTACATGTTGTGCCCTTTAATAGGTTTATGAGATGTTCATGTTGTTGAGCCTCCAATACTTTGAAAATACTCGGCCACCCATGTTCTCTCGTAGATTTCGGGGAGGTTTTCCATGGACGTAGTGAACATTGATATCCGGTGATTGGACCTTTAAAAAGACAAGAGATTACTTGGATTTCCTTAAAATGTTATTTCGATACTTGAAAAGCATTACGAGAAGCGTTCCAAGATCACTAAAGTTTTGATGACTTAGAAGGATAGGAAGGTTGGTATTGTGACAAATATTTGGAAATTGGGATCTAATTTTAGTATACGCAGGGCATTCAAAGAGAAAGTGTTTTTCATCTTCAACCCTCTTGGTGTCAAAAATATGACATATTCTTTCTTGTCATTGTGTTTTGGGGATTGTTCAACGCCCAGTTTCACTATGCAGCGCATGAGAATTAGTTTTTATTTTAGCAATATTGATTCTCTTCTTTACACTAGTCAAAAGAGAGATACTTTTGATTTTCAAGGTTAGGGTTAACCACCTCCTTATAATATCTTGATTTTCTTTTATCCTATAATTCTTGATCACACCATAAATTCTCCATAAATTTAGCTTGTACAATATTTTTAATATCATCGGTATTTTGCGGAATAACTTCTTCTTTTATTCCCCAATGATTTAGCCAAGACTTGGCATCATTATGTCATCCCTGCTTGAGTCGTTGGTGATTTTGGTTAGAGTCTGAAGCAATTTTGGAGAGCCTCTAGTTATCCATGTTGTTTATCTTGCTCTTGTACATTAAATACCTAATCATCATTGTGCTTCCAATGGGAGAAAGGTTTGCTTCGATGAGGAGGACAAGATAGGATATGATGTATTACCCTTAATTTTGAGATTGTAAATTATAAAATTATTTTGGATCTATTCTATCTTTTTCTAAGATTTTCGAGAGATACTACATCCCCAAACTTCACATTCATTATAAGATAACATGAGTGACAAAAATCTCAAAAATAAGCTTTTTTCTTATTCCATAATTAACACATATGAAACTAACATATATTATTACTTTTATTATTTATTATAATTACTCCTATCACATTATCCCAATCAAGCTCTCCAAAATCATCTTTGGACATAACAAACCAAATCCGAACCCATGCACAAATTTATAAGTAGTTTTATAAGCACAAGAGCTAAAGGATAAAAAAAAAGGAAAATTATAGGAAACAAACCCATGCTCAAAAAACATTCCTCTTGTAATAGAGATGCACTAGGTTGGGAAGGTGTTGACCCAAAATCTTATTAACATAAGATCGATTGCAGAGTGATGCAACAAGCCGTATGTCTAAATTTCTTTTCCTTTTACGACAATCACCTTGATGATTGAATGACTAAACCTTTCTTTAGCTTATCATTGTCTCACCAAAATATCTTTGTAGATGGCTATATGGACATCCTCCTAGTGTGAGCTATGGCTATGAAAATGATGAATATGTTACAATTTGATGGCTCTAGTTGCCTTTGCTTTCATATGTTTATGATGCTATGATCACTCTAGGTTTATGATTATGATCACAAATGCTAATGTTGTTGATATGATCACTCCAGGTTTATGATCACACATGTTAATGTTGTTGATATGCCTAATGTTGTTTATGATAGTTGTGGCATGTTGTATATATAATGGTGATGTTTTTTCATGATGTTACAGGTCATGTTTTTCATGATGTTACAGGTCACCTCTTTCGTCAGCAGTAACTTGTTAATAAATTAGCATGCAAGTTTTGAAGGGTATAATTTGATGGTCATGATGGTTTGATTATAGTGCTTAGTTCTTGTTTATTGAAGGTAGACTTGAAAACATGATATTAGTATGAAAACAATAAAATGTAAAGGTCTATTTTAAGGTCACATTGCAAATGTTTTAGTGTTAGTTTAAATGCTTGGAAAGTTATTATTTACATGGTTCAAAGATGAGGAAATCACTTGTAAAAGTTGCAAAGTATTTGCAAAATACTTAGCATGAGAATTGGCCTTTGCACTCCAAAAACTTAAGCATCCACTTCATAATACTTTAGGCATAGTGAAAATGTTTAGGCATCCACTTCATAATACTCTAGGCATAGTGCACATGTTTGTATGGGTTCATGTGAAAAGATCATGGCTATTAGTTGATATCCAATAGTGGGAGATAATTTTTCTTGGTGTTTAAGGTCTTAACCTAAATTTTGTTGCCTCATTCATCTTGCTTGTGAGCTTTTTGTTCCATTTTTGCCAAGAAGAAACCATGCCCTTCTTTTGACAATTCACCATATTATTTTGCTTGGGCTAGGATGCATTAGATGCGTATATTTTCAAGGTGAGAATTCAAGCTATTTTATTTTCTTGAGCTTTGCACTTTTTTCTTCCATATCAAGGAGAGCTAAGCTCCACTAAGTATTCTAAGTCTACATCTTCATATTTATACTTTCTTGAGGAATTTTGAAGTTAGATAATGTTGGTGGTCTCACATAGAAATGAAGGACACCCAAATCACTTCAAATCTCGATGCTAGAAAAGAGGTAGAGTTTCTCACTTAATAGTTTGACCTATGTTATAATTTACATCATGCGATCTTGCATGATGGTGTTCTGTTTGGGTGTGGCCCATTTTTTTGGCTCTTTACCCACCTTTTGTTGAAGTCTTTACTTGCATTATTGGACCCATTCTCACCATTTCCATAGAAGACATCTCCCCTAGCTTGTGGATGTTTTTCTATAGTGATTTCATTATTGTCGTGACACTCTAAAGTTGGTCTATATTTTGAGAAGAAAAGGCAGCTTTGTGGCTAAAACCCATACCATGTTTTTTCTTGATCCATCCTAGCCTTGTGTTGGGTCACAACCCAATTTATTCAAAGGTCTTACTAGCTTACTATCTGGGAGACAAAACCTAGGAATCCCTCTTTCTTCTCATACCCCTTTACCTCTTGTAAACCCAAAAATAAACCTTGGAGCCTGTTGGTAACCCAGTTGCTAGACTCAACCTATGGCTTAGGTATGAGATCATGGTGAAAAATCGCATTTGTTTACTCCACCGAGACAATAGGGTTATGAACATTGTTCAATTAGTATTAGCTTGCAATATCATGTTAAAATCATACTTTTGAAAGCATGATCAAAGGCCATGATGGGTAGGGGATATATGTGTGCTTGAATGTTTTTAATAGTTCACCGTTTTTATGCATTGAACAATAGCGTCGATGTTACTTGGATGGATTAACAACTTGCTTCAAATCTATATATGCTTTTGTTGATGGTTGAATGATGGTCTTACTTGAGTTATGAGGTTAGATATTGAAATAATTAATGGCTAGGAGCTTAGATGTATTACAGCTTTTGGTTTTCTTTATTACATACTTGTGCATGCACAAAGTATTAGCTCAACTCACTATACTCAACTTGGTGTTGAAGTGTTTGAGTAGTTGTATGCTTAGTAAATGTTTTGGCATTAAACCATATTTGTGAGTAGATTTAAGAATGAAATTATGAGTGTATGTTATTTAAAGTAGTTGATTTGCCTACTAGTTTATGTCGGTGAGCACAACTTTGTGGTTATTTGTAATACCCATAATGTCTTGGAAATAAATACATGCATATGTTGTCTTTCCTATGTTATCATGCATGCATGCATACAATTTGATATGTGTGTGTGTGTGTGTGTTGTATAGCTAAGAAGTTCCCACATTTAAATGTTATGCTATAAAAAAAAAACAATTTTAGCTCACGCTTTTTCCATAAATGGTTGAAGTTAGAATCATGGCTTGCTTGTTGTTGGGTGAGTTTGCTTAGAGTTTGAAGCTTCATATGCCTATTTGCCCAAATTCAATGGGATTTCCATATTTAACACGTTATTCTCAGATTTATGGTGCTAGGTTCATGGTCCTTTATGACAATGTGTTTATGGTTCTTAAGCATGTTTGTCACTTGGTGTTCATGAAGGGAGCCCCATTCATGATTTGTTTTAATCTCACATGAAAAATCTATGTGAAAATGGAATATGTTTGGTGTTAGAAGGATGTAGGCCAACTCAATCACACACATAAAACTATTGTGTTCTAAGGGACAAAATGTTTCCTAGATTGTTGCAGCGGTATATTTTCCAAGGCTCGTTCCATTTGAGGTGCAACATGGTTATTATTAGCAGATTTTCCTAGCTGAATTTGTTCCCCATACCACTCTCCTCCACTTTATACATGATGGTTACCATTACATGCCGTATTAGTTGGTGATTAGTTGCATCAAACCACCACCTGTCTGCTTACATAATTTTTTATGTGTGCATGGTCTCAAATGAATGAATACATGAACCAATTGGACATTATTGATAGATTGAATGATTAATAGGTATAAAGGGAGATAATATTAGCATTACCAACTATTAGTGGAAAGGATACCATGAGCCTTTAGATAAGATTCAGGAATGGACCAAGATTCCATCTTCAAGCAGGGATATTGTTTATGTAAACAAGGTTTCTTATGCATACCTATATCATAAGAAGCCTTGCAATGCTTCTATTCAATGATTATCGTGATTGTGGTAATATCTTGATATGCTAGACCAACTAGTTTTAAATATTGAACTATAGAAACTTTATTTATGGGCATGTTGATTTTGCACGATTAGTTATAAGTAGTTTAAAGTTGAGCACGCGCGCACACACACGCACAAAGACACATTGTTGGTTATTGCTCACTTACCACACTTAGAGGGGGAGTGAATGAGTGTGGGGCTCTTTTCCCCAAAAGATTCCCTCTTTACAAAAACTCCTTAGTTAACATTCAACATTTATTCATTACCCATTGTTGTCATTTATAACCAGTTAGATGAGAACATATATCAACAATATATCATCAAGTCATCACTACAAGGAACACAAAGAACACAAGATGTATGTACAATTTTTCTTTTTATTATGGACAACAATCTGGGGGTTTATCAACAATGACTGAATAGAGTACAAATGTACAAGAGCACCAGCTCTATAATGCAAGACCCAGCTTACACCCTCAGCACCAACTGATATGAGGCAACAATCCTCAACATATATCAATCTATCAATAGGTACATGACCTGTCAGTAGTGCAGCCAGTGTGTGCACGCGCCCTGGCTTACTACAACCCGCGTATGCACGCGGTCAGTGTATACAACAACCCACGTATACCTTTTAAGCTGTTAGGGTTTTTCCTTCAAGATCAACTCAGATTCTCTACAATCAATATATCATTCTCCTCTGTCTCCGAATATCCAATCTGACCACCAGCCAGTCACAACACATCCAAGCTCTCCAATAGCTTGCTCATGCTCCACAACAAATCAATATGAATGCTATATCAATCATGTATAAACAACTAGTATACCATAGCAATCATGTCACCACTGAATCAAAAGAGCATTGATCACTCCATCAACCAAATAATCCAAACTGAACCATATCATAGAATCCATACCAAGAATTCCCTAAGCATTCACAATACATCAAACAATAGTATCCATCAAGAAAATAATGTAACCATACCAGTGTCTCCGTGATAGATCTGAGCCCATAGAATGTAGATCTGGAACCTGGCTCATCATCCAAGAGCTCGACATCAACTCAAACACAAATCTCCATGATTTTCTCCATTATACGCTCCCTGTACACAGTCATCCCGTGTACATACTCACCCTATACAAAGTCATCCCACGTATACCTTCATGTATATGCACCCTATACACAGACAACCCACGTATGCATCAGAAAATAGCGTTTTCTGTGAATCTGAGAATTTTTCCGTCAAGATCTTCGACATTGTCGAAACTTTGATGTGTCCATGAGATCCTCCTCTCGCTCTCTTCCTCAGAATAGATCTTCAATCATGCTCAAGAGATCCACACCAATAAGATGCTTTCACAAGAAGCTCTCCATCGATCCACACAAAGGATGATCTACAAGAGACCATAGCTATCTTATTTATACTTCCATCCTCTAGGTCACTTAACCCATTTTTAGGTCACTTAACCCATTTCTAGGTCACTTAACCTATTTTCCTTATTTTAGGGTTAACCACTTTCTATAAATAGAAAGTTCTCCAATACTTTATCATTTAAATATTCCTTCTTGATTTTGTCACCTTACTTTATCATTTCTTGATTTTGTCACTTCTCTTTATTATTTAAATAATCCACCTTGACTTTGTCACTTTACTTTATCATTTAAATAACGATTTCTTCTTTTCAAGCATTTTGACTTCTTTGACCTTTTGGGGCTTCAAGCCATCATATGGGGTTTCTTCAACTTCGTAGAGCCATAACTCTCAAACCATGAGGAGTTATGTGACATTCCACATACCACCGAAAATGGCATGACAAGCACTATCCATCTAGGATAGTTTCACCAACAATTTCCTTGATCTTCATCTCATTATTCCACATACAATCATGGGTCCT
>ML797989.1:570097-610984 GCA_009831015.1 Picea engelmannii | reverse complement strand
TCCCTGCTCAGAAAGAAAGGAATCAGACTACCCTGTTCTCTGTAGACCTCAACCCTCACAAGTGTGCTAAAACAGAAGTAAGGCTCAAGGCTCCTGCTTAGACAGAAAGGAACTAAGTGCTTTGTTCTCTGTTAGATAGAGTTAATTGTTTTCTGCATTATTATTTTCATGAAAAGAGTGTTAATGCTGAAGTCTCTGTTTGAGAGTAAGGGTCCTGTTCTCTGATTGCAGAATAGATGTTATTTCCCATTGCAAATATTATTTTAATGTAATCCAGGATTCTTAGATTGATCTTTAAGGAATTGCAATAGGGAGGTTACTTTCCTGTGATTTAATTCAAAGCTTCAGCAGAAATAATTAGTATAATTTCTTTACTACAACACTAAGTTGCTTTTGGAATTGAGCATATACAGTGCGTGGCTATCTTTGAAATAAAAGACTTCCCTGGGTTGATAATTTATGTTTCACTTGGTTGTTTAAAATTAATTAAGCAATTATAGTGACCAACACCCGCTCTGATACCAATTGTTGGACACACCTACCACACTTAGAGGGGGGGTGAATGAGTGTGGGGCTCTTTTTCCCAAAAGCTTCCCTCTCTACAAAAACTCCTTAGTTAACATTCAACATTTATTCATTACCCATTGCTATCATTTATAACCAGTTAGATGAGAACATATATCAACAATATATCATCAAGTCATCACTACACAAGATGTATGTACAATTTTTCTTTTTATTATGGACAACAATCCACGGGTTTATCAACAACAACTCAATAGAGTACAACTCTACAAGAGCACCATCTCTATAATGGAAGACTCATCTTACACCCTTAGCACCAACTAAGATGAGGCAACAATCCTCAACAGATATCAATCTGTCAACAGGTATGTGACCTGTCAGTAGTGCAACCAGCGTGTGCACGCACCTTGGCTTACTACAACACGCATATGCACACTGTCAGTGTATACAACAACCTATGTATACCTTCTAAGCTGTTAGGGTTTGTCCTTCAATATCAACTCATATTGTTTGCAATCAATATATCATTCTCTTCTATTTCTGACTGTCTAATCTGACCACCAATGAGTCACAACACATCCAAGCTCTACAATATCTTGCTCATGCTCCACAACAAATCAATATGAATGCTATCTCAATCATGTATAAACAACTAGTATACCATAGCAATCATGTCACCACTGAATCACAAGAGTACTGATCACTCCATCAACCAAATCATCCAAACTAAACCATATCATAGAATCCATATCAAGAATTCCCTAAGCATTCAAAATACATCAAACGATAATATCCATCAAGATAATAATGTAACCATACCAGTGTCTCTGTGATAGATCTGAGCCCATAGAATGCAGATCTGGAACCTGCCTCATCACCCAAGAGCTTGGCATCAGCTCAAACACAAATCTCCATGATTTTATCCACTATACGCTCCCTGTACATAGTCCGCCCATGTACATACTCACCTTATACACAGCCAACCCACGTATACCTTCATGTATACACACCCTATACATAGACAACCCGCGTATGCATCGGAAAATAGGGTTTTCTATGATTCCAAGAATTTTTCCGTCAAGATTTCTGACATTGTCGAAACTTTGATGCGTCCATGAGATCCTCCTCTCGCTCTCTTCCTCAGAATAGATCTTCAATCATGCTCAAGAGATCCACACCAATAAGATGCTCTCACAAGAAGCTCTCCATCGATCCACACAAAGGATGATCTACAAGAGACCATAGCTATCTTATTTATACTTTTATACTCTAGGTCACTTAACCCATTTTTAGGTCACTTAACCCATTTCTAGGTCACTTAACCTATTTTCCTTATTTTAGGATTAACAACTTTCCATAAATAGAAAATTCTCCAATACTTTATCATTTAAATATTCCTTATTGATTTTGTCACCTTACTTTATCATTTCTTGATTTTGTCACTACTCTTTATTATTTAAATAATTCACCTTGACTTTGTCACTTTACTTTATCATTTAAATAATTATTTCTTCTTTTCAAGAATTTTGACTTCTTTGACCTTTTGGGGCTTCAAGCCATCATATGAGGTTTCTTCAACTTCGTAGAGCCATAACTCTCAAACCATGAGGAGTTATGTGACATTCCACATACCACTGGAAATGGCATGACAAGCACTATCCATCTAGGATAGTTTCACGAACAATTTACTTGATCTTCATCTCATTATTCCACATACAAGCATGGGTCCTCTCAACCACAACTCAACCACAAAGCATCTTCCTGTGAGGGCTTTCACCATAAGGGGGCCACTTTGGAGTTCATCCATTTGTGCACCTTATCAATCATGATAAGTCAATAATGAGTCATCAAACTATGCATAATATATCAAAGAATCCATCTTCATCTATGCATCTTTATCCATCTTCATCGATTGGTTTCCACTTGACATCTATCATTCTCATCAAGGATAATATATAATCATCAATCAATCAATCACTTGACATCAATCCTTTGACATCAAAATAATCAAATCATTGGCATCAATAGCACATGATCCAACAATCTCCCAAATAATCAAACCATTGGCATCAATGACAACATGATACAACAATATAGATAGATAGATAGATGCATGCTATTTAAGCGTGCACACACACATATATTTGTTGGTTATATAGATAGATAGATGTATGATAGTTATGTTTATGATGGAGTGACAAAGAAAATGAAATTTTGAATTCTCAACAATATATTTTTTGAAAATGTCTTGTATCAACAAGATGGTATTTTCATAGTTGTGCACACTAGTTGAGTCAATAATCCATAGTCTAGCCTGTGGCCCTAACCTTTTTGACCAAAATGACTTTCAAAATTCCATCCATCCCAAAAATTTGAATTAACTTACTTAGAAAATTAATTTCCAGAGGAAACTCGAGGTAGTTGCAACTTTTCAGCTGCCATCCTACCCTCTATAAAAGGAGGGGAAGGAGACCTAAATAATACATGGATAAAAGAACATCCACTCTTGTGTTTTGTTGTTGCAATACAACTTCATGTTGATTTAATTTATAGTGGCCTAATAGAAGCTTACAATGGTAGGATGACTTACAATTAAAGTCCAACATTAGGTTGAAAATGAATTTACTATCTCTAAAGTTATATTCGTTGATTTTCTTTCAAGAAGTGTGTTTCACTATCAAATCCTTAAGAATAATTTATCCATGATTGTAGATACATGTCAAACAACCTGGGTAGCTAATCCTTTAAAACGTATTTCCACCATCTGAGGCTTCTCCCACTATTTTTCTAGTTGAATGCAAGTGTCATATGGTTTAATAAACATGCCATTTATTGGGAGATAATCTAGTTGTTTGCACTATTTGGGATATTAATCTGGTTGATTTAGACATAAAAATCAATAGTTAACCAATTTTCCAAACATATTTAGTTATCTCCTTGTATTTTATATCCTTGTGAACTTTAATGGTTTTTTCATTTAAAAGCATGCTCTATTTATGCATTTTATTTCTTGTTATGATGTGCATATCTACCATATTTTGCATTGTAAATAATGTATATATGTAATTAAGTTTTCTTGTGTGCATATTATGTTTCATTGATTAATTTCTCTTTATCTTTTGCTAATTTAACAATTGCATTTTAATCTTTGATTTAGGTACTGTTAACCTTGAAGATGGTCAACATGAAATGATTGTGAAGTATCCCAACGAGGATGCTTACTACAAACTTTTAATAGCTTCCTCGTCTCTAGAGCATTGGTTTCACCCTAAATAATGATGAATATCCCTTATTCATTTTAATCCCTATAGGATATCCTCCTAGTGTGCATTGAATTCAAGATAATAAATATGTTACAATTTACTAGTCCATTGTTGTTTGATATGCTACTAATCTGTGGTCATTTCATGGATGGGTTTTTTATACTACTCATGGCTTATGTGCATACTTGAATATGGTGATCTTATGACTCATGGTGACTTATGATAGTAGAATAATATGTAGGATACCAATGTTAAATAATAGGCTCACCATTATCTCTTGTTGTAATGTTTAGCATCAATATGATCATGTATGTGCCCAAGTAGCTTGAATACTCATGTCAGACTTTATAGGCATGTTTTAACATGTATGGATATGCTCATAACCTTTGCATGTATCATATGCTCCAAGTTCGTTTGTGTTAATCTATCACATCTACAACAAAATGTAAGAAGTGAATGAATATATTATCTCAAAGCATGTTTTGGTGTTTAAAATAAAATGAAAATAAGTTAAGTATTGGCCACCATTGCAAACATTATTGTAAGGTTTATTTATAAGTAAAGTCTCAACCATTACCTAGTCCTAAGGGCTAGCTCAATTGGTCTTGATGCCAGACATGTGTATGTTGGCATGTTTTTAGACAGAGGCAGAGTATGCGTGTTTGTCATTGATGGCAAAGATCAGCACAATCAGTAGCATAGCGATATATGCGTGTTTATCATTAATGGTGAAGATTAGCACGATCAGTAGCGTAGCGATATTGGCAAGATCAACAATGTAATCTCAGAAGGAGGAAATCAATCAAAGCACGACAAAGGTTTCGTTTCGGATTTTCACAGATCGAAAACTTCAAAGGAAAGAGGTTCAAACTCGCGATATGCGAAATTGGTCAAAGAACGACAAAGGTTTTGTTTCGGAGTTTCATAGATCGAAAAATCCAAAGGAAAGAGGTTCAAACTCGCGATATGTGAAATCACGATAACAATCCTGACCGTTGGAGTCATAGGACACGTGGCAAGCGATTGGAATTTTCATTGACTTTCACATTGGAGGAGTCAATGGAGTATGATGTGAGAACTCATGATGTGCGAGATCACGAGAAGATATGGACCATCAAATCATTGAGATTATGGACCATTGATCAAGCATGACAAAGGCCCGTGAAGTTGCAAAATCGTGATAAGATCTGAACCGTTGATTCAAGAAGGACACGAGGTGAAATCACAATAATATCTGGACTGTTGGTTCCATTGGACACATGGTGAAAGATCATCGTTTCACTGACTAGAACGAAAAAGGAGAGAAGTGATCATTTGGTTGGCGAGTGGTCATATTTGGTGGTCACATCGTCGAGAGCTGGAGAGCAGAGCTAGATAAGCCAAGCTCTATTTTGAAGTTCGTAACATGGAGAGTTGAGAGGATTCATCACAAAATACCCGAGATGCAAAAGTGCGAAATGCATTTTCGAATAAGGCTGTGGTCACAGCGAATGGTTACATCTTTGAAATATGGAGGAAGAAGCCAGCGGTGTTAAGCTCCATTTTGAAGTCTCGACGTTCGCGAATTGGAGTATCGAGAACCTTCACCACAGGAATCGTGATGTGCGAGATCACGATGAGATCTGGACCATCAGATCAATGGAGATCTCGACCATTGATCAGACTTGATGAATTTTATAAGTTCACGAAATACGAAGTGCCTTTTAGCACAGCTTGTGGTCACCGTCGGTGGTCACGTGTGGAAGAAGAAGCCAACGGTGTTAAGCTCCATTTTGGAGTCTCGACGTTCGCGACTTGGAGTATTGAGAACCTTCACCACAAGAATCACAATGTGCGAGATCTCGATGAGATCTGGACCGTCGGATCAATGGAGATCTCGACCGTTGATCAGGCTTGATGAAGTTTATAAGTTCACGAAATACGAAGTGTATTTTGGCGCAACTTGTGGTCACCGTCGGTGGTCATGTGAGGGGAAGAAGATAGTGGTGCTAAGCTCCATCTCGGAGTCTCGACGATCGCGAATTGGAGTGTCGAGATCCTTTATCATAGGAATCCTGAGATGCGAGATCACAAAATTCAAATTCTGTTTAGCGCTCGATCACAACTAGTGGGCATATGAGATAAACACAAAACCCTACCGATTTAATCTAATGGTGCAGGTGATTTTGAATATGATCGGAGGGATACTATTGCACTTCATAGTGTAACTGCTAGAAATGAATGATGGTCTCTACCAGAGGATGAGCTCAACTATGATGAATAAGACAAAGAGTCTCAATTGTTCGTGAGGCGAAGGAATCTCAGTATAACACTCAGTGATGCTGGAAAAGTGGGAGGATCTGCCAGAGAAGCTGAAGAGTTGCAATGATGATCAGGTAGAGTACTCTACATGAGGAGCAAAAGTAGAACATAGAGGGAGTTGAGGTTGTAGGCAAGGAGATGTGGCAAAGGGAGGTGCGAGTAAACACCCCGCTGTGGAGAATAGTGGGAGGGGGAGAGCATGCAGAATCTTGGTGCGTATTGCATGCACAAGGAGCACATAAACTATAAGAATGTAGAAGAAAGAATACATCTAGGTTGTTGCGGTTGAGTGTGATTGAGGTCTGAAGAAGGAGACAGAGTGCAGCAACAGAAATGCACAGAAGGGGAATGGCGCATTGAAGGGATATGGCGCATAGAGAATAAAAGGCAAAAGAACATAAAGTGTAAGGAGTGTGCAGAAGACACTGATGCAGACAGAGCAACGCAGTGTAGCAGAACATTGATCAGACCGGTAAGCCATTGAAGAACTTTATATCGTTGTAATAAGTCTTAATAACGAAGATTTAGATTTCAGGGTGGTAGGGAGGTGCTAGGGAGGACTGTTGTCCTTAGAGGTTCAAGTGGGTGCTTGAATAGAGGGAGTTGTAGCTTCCTTCTAGTTGGTGCTAGAGGAACCGGGGAGTTGGTGCTTCCTTCTAGTTGGTGCTAGATAAACCAGGGAGTTGTAGCTTCCTTCTAGTTGGTGCTAGAGAAATCGGGGAGTTGGTGCTTTCTTCTAGTTGGTGCTAGAGA
Source organism: Picea engelmannii (assembly GCA_009831015.1). Taxonomy (NCBI): domain Eukaryota; kingdom Viridiplantae; phylum Streptophyta; class Pinopsida; order Pinales; family Pinaceae; genus Picea; species Picea engelmannii. The sequence goes on along the minus strand of ML797989.1, from coordinate 604,142 downwards.
AACCAGGGAGTTGGTGCTTCCTTCTAGTTGGTGCTAGAGAATCCAGAGAGTTGGTGCTCTCAGCAAGTAGCAGCTTGCAAAACAGAGGTTGTAGCCTCATTATGAGTTGGTGCTTATATGTATGATAATGTAAAGAATGTAAAGATTACTTATCATATAAAGAAGAAGATCTTTTTACCCTATATGGGTTTCCTCAGGAAATATTTGTATCTGTGTATCTCATATGTGTGACTGATGTTGAATGATCTATTGCTTACTTCCCTGCATTATTGTGATTGTCATTAAATGATGTGTAAAGAGTTTAGAATAAGAAAAATTGTTTAAGCCCAGTAACAATTGATTCACCCCCCCCTCTCAGTTGTCCAACAATTGGTATCAGAGCTAGCCCCTTTTATCTAAGGGTAGATCCTAGAGATTAAACATGTCAAGCCATGAAGGAAATTCAACAAATAAGGCCCCTTTGTTCAATGGAACAAAATTTGCCTTCTGGAAAGTTAGAATGAGAACCTACATAATGGATTTAGGGGAAGATGTCTAGGATGTGGTAGATACTGGTTATGTAAATCTAGTTGTAATGGCTAATAAGGATGACAAGCTAGAATTTATCTTCAACGCTAAGGCTATGAATGCTATCTTGAGTGGGCTTGCAGAAACAAAATTCATAAAAGTTATGCAACTAGGAACTGCCAAAGAAATGTGGGACAAACTCATTAGCAGATATGAAGGTAATGAGAAGGTAAAGGACGACAAGCTTCAAACCTAGAGAATATAGTTTGAACAAATGAAGATGAAGGAAGATGAAACTGTTGGAAAATACTTTCTAACAGTAGAAGAAATGGTAAATGCAATGAAATCATTTCGTGAGAAAATTGAGGAATCTTCTTTAGTTCAGAAAATTTTGAGATCTCTACCAAATAGGTTCAACCCGAATGACTCCACTATTGAAGATAAAATAAATGACTTCATACTTATGTCCAAAGAGGATTGTGATAATATAAGAACATGAAGTGATGCTAATGAAGAGGAAGTTGTGGTTTCCATGGAAGGAGAACTGATCAGTGCACTGGAAGAGATTGATAGACTAAGAGTTAAGAACAGAAAGCAAAGACAATTGCTTATACAGTTCGAGAAAGACAGTAAAGAACCTGATGAATACCTTGTCCTACTAAAAGTGGATTAGAAGAGGCAAATAAAATCGAAGGCATTCTGAAATGACAGTTATCATAAAAGAAGGGAAGATGTGAAGCCTTAGAACAAGAAGTAGTGAAAACTAGGAAAGAGATGGAGAAGTTTCAAGCCTTGTATAATCAGAATCTGTCAAGTATCAAAGCCTCAAAAGGATTAACCATCATTCTGAATCAGCAAAGGAATACAAAGCTGAAAATTGGTTTGGGTTACGAAGAGGGATCAAGTAGTGATAAGCCAAGAAACGAAGAACCCATCAAGCTTGTCAAATCTACAACCAATGACAACAACAAACCTGCAGAAACAAAGGAAGACAATCATCCGCCCAGGACGAGTAAAGAAAAAGGTGCCAAGACTGAATCTGTAGAACAAAGAAATAATGCGCTCCTTGCTGAACGATGTCATCAACATGGAAGAAATCATTTTTCTTAAAGAAGACAACCATTTTCCAGGTACAAAGAATTTTTATATGGCTATTGTTTCTACTATTCTAACTTTGGTCACAAAGCTGTAAATTGTTCCTTAAGACTTAGACATGAGAAATTAAGCTTTCAAAGGAATAAATACTTGCCACAACAACGAATGATACAACCAAGTAACAAACCTTCACAGATTGCAAATTGCCAAATTAAGTCTAGAGACATGCAACTAAGGAGGTCAAGAAATAATCAACAGTCAATGAGTACACAACACTGCAACAATAATTTTGACCTATTGAACAATGAGATTGAATGCTACATCTATCATAACTATGGACATAAATCTATTGACTGTCAATTAAGGAACTATGAACTAGATTTGAATTCCCCTGCTGAAAATGTCAAGGTTTGGAAGAAGAAAGAAAGTGACAATTGTGGATTAGTGTTGTCAACTCAAAGAAAAACGAACCCTTGTTATATAGATAGTGGATGCTCCAAACATATGACGGGAGACAAAGGTAAGTTTCTATCTCTAAGTAAAAGGAAATTAGGAAACGTAACCTTTGGAAATGATGCTCTAGGTAAAAAAAAGGGTAAAGGGATGGTGAGTTTAAGCAATTGAAAAGAAAAATCCCAAGATGTTCTACTTGTAGATGGGTTGAAACATAATATACTCAGTGTAAGTCAAATGTGTGATAGAGGATGTGAAGTGGTGTTCATGTCCAAGGACTGCAAAATAAAGTTTGTAAACTCAGGACAAGTGGTGGCCAAAGGCATAAGGACAGAAAATAACGTATATGTGATGAAAGAAAATAGAGAAGAGTGTCATCTAAGAAAACATGATGAAAGCTGGTTATGGCATAGGAGACTTGGACATTTAAACTTTGACCACTTAATCAAGCTCAAAAATCTTGAGGCAGTAAAAGATCTTCCGAGAATAACAAAGCCCCAAGATTCGATGTGTAAACCCTGCCAAGTAGTAAAGCTAACCAGGACACAGTTTAAGTCCAAGAGCATTACTTCAACACATAAACCACTCCAACTAGTTCATATGGATTTATGTGGACCATCAAGATAGGAAGGCACAGGGAAATAAAATTACTTCATGATGATTATTGATGATTACTATAGACTTACTTGGGTTGCCTTTCTCAAGGAAAAAACTGAAGCATTTAAGAAGTTTAAAATATTTAAGGCTTTAACTGAGAATCAAACACGCATGAGGTTAAAAGAAGTAAGATCAGACAGAGGAGGAGAATTTATTCCAAGTGATTTCAAGGAATTTTGTGATAAGCATGGGATCAAGAGAGAATACACAATCCCAAGAACTCCTCAACAAAATGAAGTAGTTTAGAGGAAAAACAGAACAGTGCAGCAAATGGCCAGGTCAATGATGAATGAGAAGAACATTGGTCAAACCTACTGGATAGAAGCAATACACACAACAGTCCATGTTCTTAACAAAGCCCACCTCAGACCACAAAGTGACAAGACACCTTATGAACTGTGGTATGGGAGACCCACTTCAATCAAACACTACAAAGTCTTTGGGAGTAAATGTTACATAAAGAATAATGATGAGAACCTTGGAAAATATGATGACAGGGCCGATGAAGGTATCTTCTTAGGGTATGCTACAAACAGTAAAGGATACAGATGCTATAATAAGAGGCTACATAAAATGGTTGACAGTATTGACATAAAATTTGATGAAGGAATCCCAGCAAGAGAGGTGTACAATAATGAGTCGTCTACATAGGACACAACTAAAACTGAAGATGAACTGGTCCAAGAATTAGAAAACGAAGAATATGAATCAGATGAAGACACAGATACTCAGACAGATTCAAATCAGTAGACGACTTCAAATTCCTCCTCCAGAATCACTCAAAAGAATCATCCTGCAAGTCAGATAATTTGTGAAAAAGACAAAGGTGTACAAACCAGGAGAAAGATAATAAAAGACACCGAACAATCACATATATCTTTCATATCCTTGCTGGAACCCAATAATTTTAATGAAGCTAGCAAAGATGACCATTGCTTTAAAGCAATGAATGATGAACTTGATGAAATTGAGAAAAACAATACGTGGGAGATGGGAGATGGTTCATAGACGTGAAGGTAAAAATATCATTGGCTCCAAATGGATCTTTAAGAATAAGTTGAATGAGCAGGGACAAGTTGTCAGGAACAAAGCAATATTGGTCTGTAAAGGATATGCTCAAATAGAAGGACTGGATTTTGATGAAACATTTGCGCCCGTAGCAAGATTAGAAGCTATCATAATGTTTCTTGCCTATGCTTGTCATAAAAGGTTTAAAGTCTATCAAATGGATGTCAAGTCAGCTCTTATAAATGGAGATTTAAGTGAAGAAGTCTATATGGAACAACCATAGGGTTTCAAACTGTCTCATAACCCTAACTTAGTATGCAAGCTGAAGAAATATTTATATGGGTTAAAACAAGCCCCTCGAGCCTGGTATCACAGACTGGATACATATCTCGAAGACAAGGGGTTCAAGAGAGGAACAATTGACAACAATATGTATATCAAAACAGAGGATAATGATCTGCTCATCGTATTGGTCTATGTAGATGACATCATTTTTGGATGTAAGAAGGATTCATTGGTACAATGGTTTGCTTCTGCCATGGAGTCTGAGTTTGAAATGTCTATGATAGGTGAACTGTCATTTTTTCTTCGTCTGCAAATTACTCAAAGGTCTGAAGGGATGTTCATTTCTCAAGAAAAATATCTAAGTGAAATGTTGAAAAGGTTTCAAATGGAAGATTCTAAACCTGTGGGTACACCTATGGTTACTGGATGCAAATTAAGCAAGGATGATGACTCACTTGATGTTGATCAAAGTTCATATAGGTCAATGATAGGTAGCCTTCTATACATCACAGCATCTCGCCCAGACATAATGCATGTTGTTGGAATGGTAGGAAGATATCAGTCTGCACCTAAACAAAGTCACTTTCAAGCTGTCAAAAGGATATTCAGGTATTTGAAAGAAACAATGAATTATGGTCTGTGGTATCCCATATATCATAATTTTTAGTTAACTGCCTCTTCAAATGCATATTGGGCAAACTGTGTTGATGAGAGAAAAAGAACCAGTGGAGGAGCATTCTTCCTGGGTGACTCATTAGTAGCATGGCTTCGTAAAAAGCAAGGTTCCATTTCCTTATCAACTACAGAGGCATAGTACATTGCTGATGCTACTTGTTGCACTCAGGTATTATGGATGATTTAGACACTAGTAAACTTGGAGGTAAAATACGCAACACTGATCCCAATTCATTGTGATAACACTAGTGCCATCAGTGTGTATAAGAATCCTATATTCCACTCCAAGCCTAGGCATATTCCCATAAAATACCATTTTCTGAGAGAGCAGGTCACCAATAAGGTTGTTCAGGTCCATTACATACTAATGACAGAACAAATTGCAGACATCTTTACTAAACCCCTAGCCAAGACACCATTTGAATATCTCTGACAGACGCTGGGTGTCATCCTGTCTCACACCTAAGACAATCCATCCTATTAGGGGGAGCTTTGTATTGATTGAATATGTGATACCTCCTAAAAATATTTCCACAACTCAGGGGGAGCATGTTTTCTTTGACATTGATGTGAAAGTTGGAGAAAAGGAGTGGTCCAGACTGGATGCTACAGTTTGAGGTCCAAACAGATGAGCGCAGTCATTCACGGTTTCCATCAATGCCAAAGGGGGAGATTGTTGGCATGTTTTTAGACAGAGGCAGAGTATGCGTGTTTGTCATTGATGGTGAAGATCAACACGATCAGTAGTGTAGCGATATATGCATGTTTTTCATTAATGGCAAAGATCAAAACGATCAATAGCATAGCGATATTGGCAAGATCAGCAGTGTAAGCTGAAAAGGAGGAAATCAATCAAAGCACGACAAAGGTTTCATTTCAGAGTTTTGTAGATCAAAAACTCCAAAGGAAATAGGTTCAAACTCGCGATATGCAAAATCGGTCAAAGCACGACAAAGGTTTCGTTTTGGAGTTTCACAAATCGAAAACTCCAAAGGAAAGAGGTTCAAACTTGCGATATGTGAAATCGCAATAAAAATCCTAACCATTGGAGTCATAGGACACGTGGCAAGTGATTGGAATTTTCGCTGACTTGCACATTGGAGGAGTCAACGGAGTATGATGTGAGAACTCATGATATGCGAGATCACGAGAAGATCTAGACCATCAAATCATCGAGATTGTGGACCGTTGATCAGGCATGACAAAGGCCCATGAAGTTGCAAAATCGCGATAACATCTGAACCGTTGATTCAAGAAGGACATGTGGTGAAATCGTGATAATATCTGGATTGTTGGTTCCATAGGACACATGGCGAAATATCATCATTTCGATAACTGGATCGATAAAGGAGAAAAGTGCTCATTTGGTTGGCAAGTGGTCATATCTGGTGGTCACATCGTCGAGAGATAGAGAATCCAAGCTCTATTTCATAGTTTGTAACATGGAGAGTCAAGAGGATTCATCACAGAATACCAGAGACGCGAAAGTGCGAAATGTGTTTTCGAATAAGGCTATGGTCACAACCAGTGGTTACATCTGCAGAAGATGGAGGAAGAAGCCAACGGTTTTAAGCTCCATTTCGGAGTCTCGACGTTCGTGACTTGGAGTATCGAGAATCTTCACCATAGGAATCGCGATGAGATCTGGACCGTCGGTTCAATGGAGATCTCGACCGTTGATCAGGCTTGATGAAGTTTATAAGTTCATGAAATATGAAGTGCCTTTTGATGCAACCTGTGGTCACTACCGGTGGTCACATGTGGAAGAAGAAGCCAGCGGTGTTAAGATCCATTTCGGAGTCTTGAAGTTCGTGACTTCGAGTATCAACAACCTTCACCACAGGAATCACAATGTGCAAGATTGCGATGAGATATGGACTATCGGATCAATGGAGATCTCGACCGTTGATGTCTTGATGATTTTAAAAGTTCATGAAATATGAAGCACCTTTTGGTGCAGCCTGTGGTCACCGCCGGTGGTCATGTGAGGGGAAGAAGCTAGCGGTGCTAAGCTCCATCTTGGAGTCTCAGCGATCACGACTTGGAGTGTCGAGATCCTTTATCATAGGAATTCCGAGATGCGAGTTCACAAAATTCAAATTATGTTTAGCGCTTGATCACAGCTAGTGGGCATATGAGATAAACACAAAACCCTACCAATTTAATCCAATGGTGCAGGTGATTTTGAATATGATCGGAGGGATACTATTGCACTTCACAATGTAACTGCTAGAAATGACTGATGGTATCTGCCAGAGGATGAGCTCGACTATGATGAAGAAGACGAAGAGTCTCAACTGTTCGTGAGGTGAAGGAATCTCAGTATAACACTCAGTGATGTTGGATGCATAGGAGGAACCACTAGAGAAGCTGAAGAGTTGCAATGATGATCAGGTAGAGTACTCGACATGAGAAGTAGAAGCAGAACAGAGAGGGAGTTGAGGCTGTAGGTAGGGAGATGTGGCAAAGGGAAGTGCGAGAAAACACCTCACTGTGGAGAACAGTGGCAGGGGGAGAGCATGCAGGAGCTTGGTGCATATTACATGCACAAGGAGGACATAGACTATAAGAATGCAGAACAAAGAAGAGATCTGTGTTGTTGCAGTTGAGTGTGATTGAGGTGTGAAGAAGGAGGCAGAGCGCAACAACATAAATGCACAGAAGGGGAATGGTGCATTGAAGGGATATGGCGTAGAGAGCATAAATGGCAAAAGAACATAAAGTGCAAGGAGTGTGCAGAAGACATTGATGCAAACAGAGCAACACAGTGTAAACAATGATGAGACCGGTAAGCCATCGAAGAAATTGATATCGCTGTAATAAGTCTTAATAGAAAATATTTAGATTTCAGGGTGGTAGGGAGGTGCTAGGGAGGACTATTGTCCTCAGAGGTTCAAGTGGGTGCTTGAACACAGGGAGTTGTAGCTTCCTTCTAGTTGGTGCTAGAGAAACCGGGGAGTTGGTTCTTCCTTCTAGTTGGTGCTAGAGAAACCAGGGAGTTGTATCTTCCTTCTAGTTGGTGCTAGAGAAATCAGGGAGTTGGTGCTTCCTTCTAGTTGGTGCTAGAGAATCCAGAGAGTTGGTGCTCTCAGCAAGTAGCAGCTTGTAAAACAGAGGTTGTAGCCTCATTATGAGTTGGTGCTCATATGTATGATAATGTAAAGAATGTAAAGATTACTTATCATATAAAGAAGAAGAGGTTTTTACCCTGTATGGGTTTCCTTAGGAAATATCTGTATCTGTGTATCTCATATGTGTGACTGATGCTGAATGTTTTATTGCTTACTTCCCTGCATTATTGTGACTGTCATTAAATGATGTGTAAAGAGTTTAAAATAAGCATAATTGTTTAAGCCCAGTAATAACTGATTCACCCCCCCCTCTTAGTTGTAAAACAATCAGTATCATAGAAAACCCCTTTTATCTAAGGGTAGATCCTAGAGCTTAAACATGTCAAGCCATGAAGGAAATTCAACCAATAAGGCCCCTCTATTCAATGGAACCAACTTTGCCTTCTGGAAAGTTAGAATGATAACCTACATAATGGATTTAGGTGCAGATGTTTGGGATGTGGTAGATATTGGTTATGTAAAGACAATTGTACTAGCTAATAAGGATGATAAGCTAGAATTTAGCTTCAATGCTAAGGCTCTGAATGCTATCTTGAGTGGGGTTGCAGAAGCAAAATTCGTAAAAGTTATGCACCTAGGAACTGCCAAAGAAATGTGGGACAAACTCATTAGCAGTTATGAAGGTAATGAGAAGGTAAAGGAAGCCAAGCTTCAAACCTATAGAATACAGTTTGAATAGCTGAAGATGAAGGAAGATAAAACTGTTGGAAAATACTTTATGAGAGTAGAAGAAATCGTAAATGCAATGAAAACACTTGGTGTGAAAATTGAGGAACCTTCTTTAGTTTAGAAAATTTTGAGATCTCTACCAGATAGGTTCAACCTGAATGACTCCACTATTGAAGATAAACTAAATGACTTCGTACTTATTTCCAAAGAGGATTATGATAATATAAGCACAAGAATTGATGCTAATGAAGAGTAAGTTGTGGTTGACATGGAAGGAGAACTGATCAATGCACTGGAAGAGATTGACAGACTAAGAATTAAGAACAGAAAGCAAAGACAATTGACGATACAGTTCGAGAAAGACAGTAAAGAACCTGATGAAGACCTTGTCGTACTAAAAGTGGAATTAGAAGAGGCAAAGAAAATCAAAGACTTTCTAAAATGACAGTTATCAGAAAAGAAGGCAAGATGTGAAGCCTTAGAACAAGAAGTAGTGAAAACTAGGAAAGAGATGGAGAAGTTTCAAGCCTTGTATAATTAGAATCTGTCAAGTATCAAAGCCTCAGAAGGATTATCCACCATTCTGAATCAGCAAAGGAATCCAAAGTTGAAAACTGGTTTGGGTTACAAAGAGGGATCAGGTAGTGATAAGCCAAGAAACGAAGAACACATCAAGTTTGTCAAATCTACAACCAATGACAACAACAAACTTGCTGAAACAAAGGAAGACAATCAGCCGCCCTGGAGGAGTAAAGAAAAAGGTGCCATGACGGAATCTGTAGAACAAAGAAATAATGTGCTCCCTGTTGAAAGACGTCATCAACATGGAAGAAATCGATTTTCTCAGAGAAGACAACCATATTTCAGGTAGAAAGAATTTTTATATGGCTATTGTTTCTATTGTTCTAACCTTGGTCACACAGCTGTAAATTGTTCCTTAAGACTTAGACATGAGAAATTAAGATTTCAAAGGAATAAATACTTTCCACAACAAAGAATGATACAGCCAAGTAACAAACCTTCACAGATTGCAAATTGCCAAATTAAGTCTAGAGACACGCAACTAAGGAGGTGAAGAAATAATCAATTGTCAATGAGTAGACAACACTGCAACAATAATTTTGACCTATTGAACAATGAGATTGAATGCTACATCTGTCATAACTATGGACATAAATCTGTTGACTGTCGATTAAGGAACTATGAACCAGATTTGAATTCCCCTGCTGAAAATGTCAAGGTTTGGAAGAAGAAAGAAAGTGACAAGTGTGGATTAGTGTTGTCAGCTCAAAGAAAAAAGAACCCTTGGTATATAGATAGTGGATGCTCCAAACATATGACGGGACAAAAAGGTAAATTTCTATCTCTAAGTGAAAGAAAATCAGGAAGCGTAACCTTTGGCAATGATGCTCCAGGTAAAATAAAGGGTAAAGGGATAGTGAGTTTAAGAAATGGAAAAGGAAAAGCCCAAGATGTTCTACTTTTAGATGGGCTGAAACATAATCTGCTCAGTGTAAGTCAAATGTGTGACAGAGGATGTGAAGTGGTGTTCACTTCCAAGGACTGCAAAATAAAGTCTGTAAACTCAGGACAAGTGGTGGCCAAAGGCATAAGGACATAAAATAACGTATGTGTGCTGAAAGAAAATAGAGAAGAGTGTCATCTAAGAAAACATGATGAAAGTTGGTTATGGCATACGAGATTTGGAAATTTAAACTTTGACCAGTTTATCAAGCTCAAAAATCTTGAGGCAGTAAAAGATCTTTCGAGAATATCAAAGCCCCAAGATTCAATGTGTAAACCCTGCCAAGTAGGAAAGCTAACCAGGACACAGTTTAAGCTCAAGAGCGTTACTTCAACACAAAAACCACTCCAACTAGTTCATATGGAATTATGTGGACCATCAAGACAGGAAGGCACAGGGAATGAAAATTACTTCATGTTGATTATTGATGATTACTCCAGACTTACTTGGGTTGCCTTTCTCAAGGAAAAACTGAAGCATTTGAGAAGTTTAAAATATTTAAGGCTTTAACTGAGAATCAAACAAGCAAGAGGTTAAAGGAAGTAAGGTCAGACAAAGGAGGAGAATTTATGTCAAGTGATTTCAAGGAATTCTATGATAAACATGGGATCAAGAGAGAATACACAATCCAAAGAACTCCTCAAGAAAATGGAGTAGTTGAGAGGCAAAACAGAAAAGTGCAGCAAATAGCCAGGTCAATGATGAATGAGAAGAACATTGGTCAAACCTACTGGGTAGAAGAAATACACACAGCAGTCCATGTTCTTAACAAAGGCCACCTCAGATCACAAAGTGACAAGACACCTTATGAACTGTGGTATGGGAGACCTGCTTCAATCAAACACTTCAAAGTCTTTGGGAGTAAATGTTACATAAAGAATAATGATGAGAACCTTAGAAAATATGATGACAGGGCTGATGAAGGTATCTTCTTAGGGTATGCTACAAACAATAAAGGATATAGATTCTATAATAAGAGGCTGCATAAAATGGTTGACAGTATTGACATAAAAGTTGATCAAGGAATCCCAGCAAGAGAGGTGTACAATAATGAGTCCTCTACAGAGGACACAACTAAAACTTAAAATGAACATGTCCAAGAATTAAAAAACGAAGAATTTGAATCAGATGAAGACACAGATACTCAAACAGATTCAAATCAGCAGACAACTTCGAATTCCTCCTCTAGAATCACTCAAAAGAATCATCCTGTAAGTAAGATAATTGGTGAAAAAGACAAAGGTGTACAAACCAGGAGAAAGATAATCAAAGACATCGAACAATCACATATAGATTTCATATCCTTGCTGGAACCCAAGAATTTTAATGAAGTTAGCAAAGATGACCATTGCGTTAAAGCAATGAATGATGAACTTGATCAGATTGAGAAAAACAATACGTGGGAGACGGTTCATAGACCTGAAGGTAAAAATATCATTGGTTCCAAACAGATCTTTAAGAATAAGTTGAATGAGCAGGGACAAGTTGTCAGGAACAAAGCAAGATTGGTCTGTTAAGGATATGCTCAAATAGAAGGACTAGATTTTGGTGAAACATTTGAACCTATAGCAAGATTAGAAGCTATCAGAATGTTTCTTGCCTATGCTTGTCATAAAAGGTTTAAAGTCTATCAAATGGATGTCAAGTCAGCTTTTATAAATGGAGATTTAAGTGAAGAAGTCTATATGGAACAACTAGAGGGTTTCGAATTGTCTAATAACCATGACTTAGTATGCAAGCTGAAGAAAGATTTATATGGGTTAAAACAAGCCCCTCGAGCCTGGTATCACAGACTGGATATGTATCTCAAAGACAAAGGGTTCAATAGAGGAACAATTGACAACAATATGTATATCAAAATAGAGGATAATGATTTGCTCATCGTATTGGTCTATGTAGATGACATCATTTTTCGGATGTAACAAGGATTCATTGGTACAATGGTTTGCTTCTTCCATGGAGTCTAAGTTTGAAATGTCTATGCTAGGTGAACTGTCATTTTTTCTTGGTCTGCAAATTACTCAGAGGTCTGAAGGGATGTTCATTTCTCAAGAAAAATATCTAAGAGAAATGTTGAAAAGGTTTCAAATGGAAGATTCTAAACCTATGGGTACACCTATGGTTACTGGATGCAAATTAAGCAAGGATGATGACTCACCTGATGTTGATCAAAGTTCATATATGTCAATGATAGGTAGCATGCTATACATCGCAATATCTCACCGAGACATAATGCATGTTGTTGGAATGGTAGGAAGATATCAGACTGCACCTAAACATAGTCATTTGCAAGCTGTCAAAAGGATATTTAGGTATTTGAAAGAAACAATGACTTATGGTCTATGGTATCCTAGAAATAAAAATTTTCAGTTAATTGCCTATTCAGATGCAGATTGGGAAAATTGTGTTGATGAGAGAAAAAGAACCAGTGGAGGAGCATTCTTCCTGGGTGACTCATTAGTAGCATGGCTTAGTAAAAAGAAAGGTTCCATTTCCTTATCAACTACAGAGGTAGAGTAGATTGTTGATGCTACCTATTGCACTTAGGTATTATGGATGATTAAGACACTAGCAAACTTGGAGGTAAAATACGCAGCACCCATCCCAATTCATTGTGATAACACTAGTGCCATCAGTGTGTCTAAGAATCATGTATTCCACTCCAAGACCAAGCATATTCCCATAAAATACCATTTTCTGAGAGAGCAGGTCACCAATAAGGTTGTTAAGGTCCATTACATTCCAACCATAGAACAAATTGCAAATATATTTACTAAACCCCTAGCCAAGAAACCATTTGAATATCTCCGACAGAAGCTGGGTGTCATCCCGTCTCACACCTAAGAGAGTCCATCCTATTAGGGGGAGCTTTGTATTAATTGAATATCTGATACCTCCTAAAAATATTGCCACAGCTCAAGGGGAGCATGTTTTCTTTGACATTGAGGTCAAAAGGGGAGAAAAGGAGTGGTTCGGACTAGATGCTACAGTTTGAGGTCCAAACAGATGAGCGCAGTCATTCAGGGTTTCCATCAATGCCAAAGGGGGATATTGTTGGCATGTTTTTAGACAGAGGCAGAGTATGCGTGTTTTTCATTGATGGCGAAGATCAGCATGATCAATAGCGTAGTGATATATGTGTGTTTTTCATTAATGGCGAAGATCAGCATGATCAGTAGCGTAGCGATATTGGCAAGATCAGCAGTGTAATCTCAAAAGGAGGAAATCAATCAAAGCACAACAAAGGTTTCGTTTCGGAGTTTCACAAATCAAAAACTCCAGAGGAAATAGGTTCAAACTAAAAATATGTGAAATCAGTCAAAGCACGACAAAGGTTTAATTTTAGAGTTTCACAGATCAAAAACTCCAAAGGAAAGAGGTTCAAACTCATGATATGCAAAATCACGATAACAATCCTGACCATTGGAGTCATAGGACACGTGGCAAGCGATTGGAATGTTTGCTGACTTGCACATTGGAGGAGTCAACGAAGTATGATGTGAGAACTCACGATATGCGAGATCATGAGAAGATCTGGACCGTCAAATCATCGATATTGTGGACCATTGATCAGGCATGACAAAGGCTCATGAAGTTGCAAAATCATGGTAAGATCTGAACCATTGATTCAAGAAGTACACGTGGTTAAATCGCGATAATATCTGGACTGTTGGTTCCATAGGACACATGGAAAAAGATCATCGTTTCGCTGACTGGATAGACAAAGGAGCGAAGTGCTCATTTGATTGGCGAGTGGTCATATAGTTGAGAGCTAGAGAGCAGAGCTAGAGAAGCCAAGCTCTATTTCGGAGTTCATAACATGGAGAGTCGAGAGGATTCATCACAGAATACCCGAGACGCGAAAGTGCGAAATGTGTTTTCAAATAAGGCTGTGGTCACAACCAGTGGTTACATCTGCGGAAGATGGAGGAAGAAGCCAGCGATGTTACGCTCCATTTCAGAGTCTCAGCGTTCGCGACTTGGAGTATCGAGAACTTTCACCATAGGAATCGCGATGTGCGAGATTGCGATGAGATCTAGATTGTTGGATCAATGGAGATCTCGACCATTGATCAGGCTTGGTGAAGTTTATAAGTTCACGAAATATGAAGTGCCTTTTGGCGCACCCTGTGGTCACCGTCGGTGGTCACGTGTGGAAGAAGAACTCAACGGTGTTAAGCTCCATTTCGGAGTCTCGACGTTCATTACTTGGAGTATCGAGAACCTTCACCACAGGAATCGCGATGTGTGAGATCACGATGAGATATGGACCATCAGATCAATGGAGATCTCGACCGTTGATCAGGATTGATGAGTTTATAAGTTCACAAAATACGAAGCACCTTTTGGCGCAGCCTGTGGTCACCGTCGGTGGTCATGTGAGGGGAAGAAGCTAGCGGTGCTAAGCTCCATCTCAGAGTCTTGGCGATCACGACTTTGAGTGTCAAGATCCTTTAACATAGGAATAACGAGATGCAAGATCATGAAATTCAAATTATGTTTAGCACTCGGTCACAGCTACTGGGCATATGAGATAAACACAAAACCCTACCAATTTAATCCAATGGTGCAGGTGATTTTGAATATGATAGGAGGGCTACTGTTGCACTTCACAGTGTAAGTGCTAGAAATGACTGATGGTCTCTACCAGAGGATGAGCTCGACTATGATGAAGAAGATGAAGAGTCTCAACTGTTCGTGAGGTGAAGGAATCTCAGTATAACACTCAGTGATATTGGATGCGTGGGAGGAACCACTAGAGAAGTTGAAGAGTTGGAATGATGATCAGGTAGAGTACTCAAAATCAGGAACAGAAGAAGAACAGAGAGTGAGTTGAGGCTGTAGGAAAGGAGATGTGGCAAAGCAAAGTGCGAGTAAACACCCCATTGTGGAGAACAGTGGGAGGGGGAGAGCATGCAGGAGCTTCGTGCATATTGCATGCACAAGGAGCACATAGACTATAAGAGTGCAGAACAAAGAAGAGATCTGGGTTGTTGCTGTTGAGTGTGATTGAGGTGTGAAGAAGGAGGTAGAGCATAGCAACAGAAATGCACAGAAAGGGAATGGTGCATTGAAGGGATATGACGTAGAGAGCATAAAAGGAAAAAGAATAGAAAGTGCAAGGAGTGTGCAGAAGACACTGATACAGAAAGAGCAGCGCAGTGTAAACAGTGATGAGACCGATAAGCCATTGAAGAACTTTATATTGTTGTAATAAGTCTTAATAGCAAAGATTTAGATTTCAGGGTGGTAGGGAGGTGCTAGGGAGGACTGTTGTCCTCAGAGGTTCAAGTGGGTTCTTGAACACAGGGATTTGTAGCTTCCTTCTAGTTGGTGCTAGAGAAACCGGGGAGTTGGTGCTTCCTTCTAGTTGGTGCTAGAGAAACTAGGGAGTTGTAGCTTCCTTCTAGTTGGTGCTAGAGAAACCGGGGAATTGGTGTTTCCTTCTAGTTGGTGCTAGAGAAACCAAGGAGTTGTAGCTTCCTTCTAGTTGGTGCTAGAGAAACTGGGGAGTTGGTGCTTCCTTTTAGTTGGTGCTAGAGAAATCAGAGAGTTGGTGCTTCCTTCTAGTTGGTGCTAGAGAATCCAGAGAGTTGGTGCTCTCAACAAGTAGCATCTTGCAAAACAGAGGTTGTAGCCTCATTATGAGTTGGTGCTCATATGTATGATAATGTAAAGAATGTACAGATTACTTATCATATAAAGAAGAAGAGGTTTTTACCTTGTATGGGTTTCCTCAGGAAATATCTGTATCTGTGTATCTCATATGTGTGATTGATGTTGAATGTTCTATTGCTTACTTCCCTGCATTATTGTGTCTGTCATTAAATGATGTGTAAAGAGTTTAAAATAAGCATAATTGTTTAATCCTAGTAACAACTGATTCACCCCCCCCTCTCAGTTGTCCAACAATTGGTATCAGAGCTGACCCCTTTTATCTAAGGGTAGATCCTAGAGCTTAAACATGTCAAGCCATGAAGGAAATTCAACCAATAAGGCCCCTCTATTCAATGGAACAAACTTTGCCTTCTGGAAAGTTAGAATGATAACCTACATAATGGCTTTAGGTGGAGATGTCTGGGATGTGATAGATATTGGTTATGTAAAGCCAATTGTACTAGGTAATAAGGATGACAAGATAGAATTTATCTTCAACGCTAAGGCTATGAATGCTATCTTGAGTGGGCTTGTAGAAGTGGAATTCGTAAAAGTTATGCACCTAGGAACTGCCAAAGAAATGTGGGACAAACTCATTAGCAGTTATGAAGGTAATGAGAAGGTAAAGGACACCAAGCTTCAAACCTATAGAATACAGTTTGAACAGCCGAAGATGAAGGAAGATGAAACTATTGGAAAATACTTTCTGAGTGTAGAAGAAATGGTAAATGCAATGAAAGCACTTGGTGTGAAAATTGAGGAACCTTCTTTAGTTCAGAAAATTTTGAGATCTCTACCAGATAGGTTCAACCCGAATGACTCCACTATTGAAGATAAATTAAATGACTTCATACTTATGTCCAAAGAGGATTATGATAATATAATCACAGGAAGTGATGCTAATGAAGAGGAAGTTGTGGTTGACATGGAAGGAGAACTGATCAATGCATTGGAAGAGATTGACAGACTAAGAATTAAGAACAGAAAGCAAAGACAATTGCTAATACAGTTTGAGAAAGACAGTAAAGAACCTGATGAAGACCTTGTCGTACTAAAAGTGGAATTAAAAGAGGCAAAGAAAATCGAAGACATTCTGAAACGACAGTTATCAGGAAAGAAGGAAAGATGTGAAGCCTTAGAACAAGAAGTAGTGAAAACTAGGAAAGAAATGGAGAAGTTTCAAGCCTTGTATAATCATAATCTATCAAGTACCAATGCCTCAGAAGGATTAGCCACCATTCTGAATCAGCAAAGGAATCCAAAGCTGAAAACTGGTTTGGGTTACGAAGAGGGATCAAGTAGTGATAAGCCAAGAAATGAAGAACCCATCGGGTTTGTCAAATCTACAACCAATGACAACAACAAACCTGCAGAAACAAAGGAAGACAATCAACCGCCCTAGACGAGTAAATAAAAAGGTGTCAGGACTGAATCTGTAGAACAAAGAAATATTGTGCTCCCTACTGAAAGATGTCATCAGCATGGAAGTAATTGATTTTCTCAAAGAAGACAACTATTTTCCAGGTACAAAGAATTTTTATATGGCTATTGTTTCTATTGTTCTAACTTTGGTCACAAAGATGTAAATTGTTCCTTAAGAATTAAACATGAGAAATTAAGATTTCGAAGGAATAAATACTTGCCACGACAAAGAATGATAGATCCAAGTAACAAACCTTCACAGATTGCAAATTGCCAAATTAAGTCTAGAGACATGCAACTAAGGAGGTCAAGAAATAATCAACAGTCAATGAGTAGACAACGCTGCAACAATAATTTTGACCTATTGAACAATGAGATTGAATGGTACATCTGTCATAACTATGGACATAAATTTGTTGACTGTGGATTAAGGAAATATGAACCAGATTTGAATTCCCCTGCTAAAAATGTCAAGGTTTGGAAGAAGAAAGAAAGTGACAAGTGTGGATTAGTGTTGTCAGCTTAAATAAAAATGAACCCTTGGTATATAGATAGTGGATTCTCCAAACATATGACGGGAGACAAAGGTAAGTTTCTATCTCTAAGTGAAAGCAAATCAGGAAATGTAACCTTTGGAAATGATGCTCCAAGTAAAATAAAATGTAAAGGGATGGTGAGTTTAAGCAATGGAAAAGGAAAAGCCCAAGATGTTCTACTTGTGGATGGGCTGAAACATAATCTGCTCAGTGTAAGTCAAATGTGTGACAGAGGATGTGAAGTGGTGTTCACGTCCAAGGACTGCAAAATAAAGTCTGTAAACACAGGACAAGTGGTGGCCAAAGGCACAAGGACAAAAAATAACGTATGTGTGATGAAAGAAAATAGAGAAGAGTGTCATCTAAGAAAACATGATGAAAGTTGTTTATGGCATAGGAGGCTTGGACATTTAAACCTTGACCACTTAATCAAGCTCAAAAATATTGAGGCAGTAAAAGATCTTCCGAGAACATCAAAGCCCCAAGATTCGATGTGTGAACCCTACCAAGTAGGAAAGATAACGAGGACACAGTTTAAGTCCAAGAGCGTTACTTCAACAGAGAAAGCACTCCAACTAGTTCATATGGATTTATGTGGACCATCAAGACAGGAAGGCACAGGGAAAGAAAATTACTTCATGCTGATTATTGATGATTACTCTAGACTTACTTGGGTTGCCTTTCTCAAGGAAAAAATTGAAGCATTTGAGAAGCTTAAAATATTTAAGGCTTTAACTGAGAATCAAACAGGCAAGAGGTTAAAGGAAGTAAGATCAAATAGAGGAGGAAATTTTATGTCAAGTGATTTCAAGGAATTCTGTGATAAGCATGGGATCAAGAGAGAATACACAATCCCAAGAACTCCTCAACAAAATGGAGTAGTTGAGAGGCAAAACAAAATAGTGCAGCAAATGGCCAGGTCAATGATGAATGAGAAGAACATTGGTCAAACCTACTGAGTAGAAGAAATACACACAACAATCCATGTTCTTAACAAATCCCACGTCAGAACACAAAGTGACAAGACACCTTATGAACTATGGTATGGGAGACCTGCTTCAATCAAACACTTCAAAGTCTTTGGGAGTAAATGTTACATAAAGAATAATGATGAAAACCTTGGAAAATATAATGACAGGGCTGATGAAGGTATCTTCTTAGGGTATGCTACAAACAGTAAAGGATACAGATGCTATAATAAGAGGTTACATAAAATGGTTGACATTATTAACATAAAAGGTTATGAAGGAATCCTAGTAAGAGAGGTGTACAATAATGAGTCATCTACAAAGGACACAACTAAAACTGAAGATGAACATGTCCAAGAATCATAAAATGAAGACTCTGCATCAGATGAAGACACAGATACTCAGACAGATTCAAATCAATAGATAACTTCAAATTCCTCCTCCAGAATCACTCAAAAGAATCATCCTGCAAGTAAGAAAATTGGTGAAAAAGACAAAGGTGTACAAACTAGGAGGAAGATAATCAAAGACACTGAACAATCACATATAGCTTTCATATCCTTGATCAGATTGAGAAAAACAATATGTGGGAGATGGCTCATAGACGTGAAGGTAAAAATATTATTGCTTCCAAATGGATCTTTAAGAATAAGTTGAATGAGCAGGGACAAGTTGTCATGAACAAAGCAAGATTGGTCTGTAAAGGATATGCTCAAATATAAGGACTAGATTTTGATGAAACATTTGCGCCCGTAGCAAGATTATAAGCTATCAGAATGTTTCTTGCCTATGCTTGTCATAAAAGGTTTAAAGTCTATCAAATGGATGTCAAGTCAGCTTTTCTAAATGGAGATTTAAGTGAAGAAGTCTATATGGAACAACCAGAGGGTTTCAAACTTTCTGATAACCCTGACTTAGTATGCAAGCTGAAGAAATTTTTATATGTATTAAAACAAGCCCCTCGAGCCTGATATCACAGACTGGATACATATCTCAAAGACAAAGGGTTCAAGAGAGGGACAGTTGAAAACAATATGTATAACAAAATAGAGGATAATGGTCTGCTCATCGTATTAGTCTATGTAGATGACATCATATTTGGATGTAACAAGGATTCATTGGTACAATGGTTTGCTTCTGCCATGGAGTCTGAGTTTGAAATGTCTATGATAAGTGAACTATCATTTTTTCTTGGTCTGCAAATTACTTAGGGGTCTGAAGGGATGTTCATTTCTCAAGAAAAATATCCAAGAGAAATGTTGAAAAGGTTTCAAATGGAAGATTCTAAACCCGTGGGTACACCTATGGTTACTGGATGCAAATTAAGAAAGGATGATGACTTATCTGATGTTGATCAAAGTTCATATAGGTCAATGATAGGAAACGCATTGTACATCACAACGTCTCACCCAGACATAATGCATGTTGTTGGAATGGTAGGAAGATATTAGTCTGCACCTAAACAGAGTCATTTACAAGATGTCAAAAGGATATTCAGGTATTTGAAAGAAACAATGACTTATGGTTTGTGGTATCCCAGAAATCAAAATTTTCAGTTAACTGCCTATTCAGATGCAGATTGGGCAAACTGTGTTGATGAGAGAAAAAGAACCAGTGGAGGAGCATTCTTCCTGGGTGACTCATTAGTAGCATGGCTTAGTAAAAAGAAAGGTTTCATTTCCTTATCAACTACAGAGGCAAAGTACATTGTTGTTGCTACTTGTTGCACTCAGGTATTATGGATGATTCATACACTAGCAAACTTGGAGGTAAAATACGCAGCACCGATCCCAATTCATTGTGATAACACTAGTGCCATCAGTGTGTCTAAGAATCATGTATTCCACTCCAAGACCAAGCATATTCCCATTAAATACCATTTTCTGAGAGAGAAGGTCACCAATAAGGTTGTTTAGGTCCATTACATTATAACCACAGAACAAATTGTAGACATCTTTACTAAACCCCTAGACAAGACACCATTTGAATATCTCCGAAAGAAGCTGGGTGTCATCCCGTCTCACACCTAAGAGAGTCCATCCTATTAGGGGGAGCTTTGTATTGATTAAATATCTGATACCTCCTAAAAATATTGCCACAACTCAAGGGGAGCATGTTTTCTTTGACATTGATGTGAAAGAGGGAGAAAAGGAGTGGTTCGGACTGGATGCTATAGTTCGAGGTCCAAACAGATGAGTGCAGTCATTCAGGGTTTTCGTCAATGCCAAAGGGGGAGATTATTTGCATGTTTTTAGACAGAGGCAAAGTATGCATGTTTGTCATTGATGGCGAAGATCACCATGATCAGTAGCGTAGCGATATATGCATGTTTGTCATTAATGGTGAAGATCAGCACGATCAGTAGCATAGCGATATTGGAAATATCAACAGTGTAATCTCAGAAGGAGGAAATCAATCAAAGCATGACAAAGGTTTCGTTTCAGAGTTTCGCAGATCGAAAACTCCAAAGGAAAGAGGTTCAAACTCACGATATGTGAAATTGGTCAAAGCATGACAAAGGTCTCATTTTAGAGTTTTGCAGATCAAAAACTCCAAATGAAAGAGGTTCAAACTCGCGATATGCAAAATCGTGATAACAACCCTAACCGTTGGAGTCATAGGACACGTGGAAAGCAATTGGAATTTTCCCTGACTTGCACATTGGAGGAGTCAATGGAATATGATGTGAGAACTCGCAATATGCGAGATCACGAGACGATCTGGACCATCAAATCATCGAGATTATGGACTATTGATCAAGCATGACAAAGGCCCATGAAGTTGCAAAATCATGATAAGATTTGAACCGTTGATTCAATAAGGACACGTGGTGAAATCGTGATAATATCTGGATCGTCGGTTCCATAGGACACATGGCGAAAGATCATTGTTTCACTGACTGGAATGACAAAGGAGCGAAGTGCTCATTTGATAGGCGAGTGGTCATATATGGTCTTCACATCGTCGAGAGCTGGAGAGCAGAGCTAGAGAAGCCAAGCTCTATTTCGGAGTTCGTAACATGGAGAGTCGAGAGCATTCATCAAGAATACCCGAGACATGAAAGTGTGAAATTTGTTTTTGAATAAGGATGTGGTCACAACCAGTGGTTACATCTGCGGAAGATGGAGGAAGAAGCCAGTGGTGTTAAGCTCCATTTCAGAGTCTCAACGTTCACGACTTGGAGTATCGAGAACCTTCACCATAGGAATCGCGATGTGCGAGATCGTGATGAGATATGGACCATCGGATCAATGGAGATCTCAACCATTGATCAGGCTTGATGAAGTTTATAAGTTCATGAAATACGAAGCGCCTTTTGGTGCAGCCTGTGGTCACCGTCGGTGGTCACGTGTGGAAGAAGAAGCCAGCAGTGTTAAGCTCCATTTCGGAGTCTCGACGTTCGTGACTTGGAGTATCGAGAAACTTCACCACAAGAATCACGATGAGATCTGGACCATAGGATCAATGGAGATCTTGACCATTGATCAGGCTTGAAGAAGTTTATAAGTTCACGGAATACGAAGCACCTTTTGGCATAGCCTGTGGTCACCGCCAATGGTCACGTGAGGGGAAGAAGCTAGCGATGCTAAGATCCATCTCAGAGTCTCAGCGATTGCGACTTGGAGTGTCGATATCCTTTATCACAGGAATGCCAATATGCGAGATCACGAAATTCAAATTATGTTTAGCGCTCGGTCACAACTAGTGGGCATATGAGATAAACACAAAACCCTGTCGATTTAATCCAACGGTGCAGGTGATTTTGAATATGATCGGAGGGCTATTGTTGCACTACACAATGTAACTACTAGAAACGACTAATGGTCTCTGCCATAGGATGAGCTCGACTATGATGAATAAGACAAAGAGTCTCAACTGTTCATGAGGCGAAGGAATCTCAGTATAACACTCAGCGTTGTTGGATGTGTGGCAGGAACCACCAGAGAAGTTGAAGAGTTGCAATGATGATCAGGTAGAGTACTCGACATGAGGAGCAGAAGAAAAATAGAGAGGGAGTTGAGGATGTAGGCAAGGAGATGTGGCAAAGGGAAGTGCGAGTAAACAACCCACTGTGGAGAACAGTGGGAGGGGGAGAGCGTGCGAAAGCTTGGTGCATATTGGATGCACAAGGAGCACAGAGGCTATAAGAATGTAGAACAAAGAAGAGATCTGGGATGTTGCAGTTGAGTGTGATTGAGGTGTGAAGAAGGAGGTAGAGGGAAGCAGCAGAAATGCACAGAAGGGGAATGGTGCATTGAAGGGATATGGCGCAGAGAGCATAAAAGGCAAAAGAACATAAAGTGCAAGGAGTGTGCAGAAGACATTGATGCAGACAGAGCAGCGTAGTGTAGCATAATAGTGATGAGACCGGTAAGCCATTGAAGAAATTTGTATCGCTATAATAAGTCTTAATAGCAAAGATTTAGATTTCAGGGTGGTAGGGAGGACTTTTGTCCTCAGAGGTTCAAGTGGGTTCTTGAACACAGGGAGTTGTAGCTTCCTTCTAGTTGGTGCTAGAGAAACCGGGGAGTTGGTGCTTCCTTCTAGTTGGTGCTAGAGAAACCAGGGAGTTGAAGCTTCCTTCTAGTTGGTGCTAGAAAAACTAGGGAGTTGGTGCTTCTTTCTAGTTGGTGCTAGAGAAACCAGGGAGTTGGTTCTTCCTTCTAGTTGGTGCTAGAGAATCCAGAGAGTTGGTGCTCTCAGCAAGTAGCATCTTGCAAAACAGAGGCTGTAGCCTCATTATGAGTTGGTGCTCATATGTATGATAATGTAGAGAATGTAAAGATTACTTATCATATAAAGAAGAAGAGGTTTTTACCCTGTATGGTTTTCCTCAGGAAATATATGTATCTGTGTATCTCATATGTGTGACTGATGTTGAATGTTCTATTGCTTACTTCCCTGCACTATTGTGAGTGTCATTAAATATTGTGTAAAGAGTTTAAAATGAGTATAATTGTTTAAGCCCAGTAACAACTAATTCACCCCCCCTCTCAGTTGTCCAACAATGTACTCTCCCTTGAAGTCAAGGAGGCACATGTTTGGCTCTCATGGTCATTGGGGATACGACTTACCCCACTTACCATAAATGGATCATGGGGAAGTATTCGGTGGGTTTTCCATAAAGCTTTCTTCAGAAAAAAGAAATATCAACCATTACCTATAGTCATGTTTGGCAAAGAGTAATGTTAAAGGGTAAAAGTGAAATACATGGGAAAGCATTCACCTTATGAAATTTTTGAATGGTAATGGTTTAGGGTTATAATTTACAATATAAAATCAAGGCCATCGTTGTAATCCAGTGGTGGATATTGAAGGGAAAAAACCCTTGTATCTTGACTTAATTTACATTAGAATCCACTCCCATGCTAGGTGATTTGTGGGAAAGGAATAAAAATCAATTTTGAATTGGATTTACCTCTATTTAAAGTTGAGCCCTTTTGTGAGTTTCAAATCCGTATTAATAAAGTCCGTGGATTGAGGACTCTAGATACAGTCTTCATCTTAGTTTCGTAGCCTTGAAAGCTTCATGCAAGACAAGTTCAATCACTTACCTTGAGCCTTCCATTCCTTGTATTTGTTGGCTTAAAGAGTTTTGATTAGGAGAAAATTTTGTGGCAAAGACTTGAGAGAAAGAAAACATGGATGTCACTCAACCATCAATTTTGAATGTTGTTGAAAATGAGGTAAATACAACCCAATAAACAAGTCATTATGATGCCTTTATTTTTTGTGTATGTTGCATTTGAAAGGATGGATTCAGATTTCATGAGCATGATTTCAACTTTACCCAATTTATTCATTCTTCATTAACCATTACAAAATTCCTTTTCAAGGAATTTGCCTTTGGTTTTCTCTTATCCAACATATATATGACCAAGAATGACCACAAATAGCATTAATAGTTTGTCTTATTGTTGATTATGTGGAATGAATTTGTGTTCAATTTATGTAAAACTTTTGCAAGAAATACGAACAACCCACTTTTTCATTTCATTCACCCCCCCTTTCCCCAGCTCTTTTGGTTTAAATGACTTATAACTCAATTTTAGGATGTTGGTAGCATTTCTAGCATTTCCTTGACAAAGTTCCATTGTCAATGGGTGTTTTCTCAACAATTAGTTGATGTAGTATGGCTAACCGATGTTCAATCATCTGAAATTTTGTTTGCATCTCCCTTTTAGTGTGATCTATGCTTAGAGGTTTTACAAGAAAAGAAACTCTATTTGTAGTATGAAATTACAACCATACTTGAGTTGTTTAATGCACTATAAATGACCATTTACAACATGTACATGTAAGCCAATTAGCATCTGATTTTTTTTCTTTGCATATGATTTAGTTTTGGAATTTGAACTCAAACTCCTATAGGAAAATTATATGGTAGCCTGGAAAATTATAGGATTTTGCATGTTGAACTTAGGAATCATATTGATAACTTATTAAAGACAAATGCATCCAAAGGATATAGTAAAAGAAAATTATGTTGATGTAAAATATTTATAGTTTGATCCTAGGATTGTTT
The DNA here is from genome assembly GCA_009831015.1 of Picea engelmannii. Classification (NCBI taxonomy): domain Eukaryota; kingdom Viridiplantae; phylum Streptophyta; class Pinopsida; order Pinales; family Pinaceae; genus Picea; species Picea engelmannii. The sequence goes on along the minus strand of ML797989.1, from coordinate 579,027 downwards.
ATCAATGCTTGAAAATAACAAGTCTTATGAAAAACTTTCTTGCAAACAAATTTCAAGAGCACCTTCTTATACCTTGTCATTATTTTATCATCATTTCACTTATATCCTAGCTTCTCATGTATATTCCATTTCCATCCAATCTCTTGTGTGCATGCATATTTGATTATTGGTTTCTACTATGTTTGGAAAGGACTGTATTGATATTTATTTCTTGAAATGACCAGTCATACTAAAGATTCCCCGATCTATACAACAAGGAAAATAAATGGCCGAGGTGTAGGCAAGGTTACAAAATAGTTCCCCCTCTTTGAAAATGGTGTCCTTGAATGTGCACAAATTATTTCATGTCACATTGAAAACTTCTTCTCTCTAAATATAGATGCCCTCATATACTTTGGATACTATGAACTAGTGTCCGAGTCACCTAAAAATTAATGTAATCAACATGCTTCATTTTCAATCAGATAGACTATGATAAATTTGTATATGCTTGGATTATGAGATATAGTTTGTTGATGGACTAGTATAGTATAGGTATATTTTGAACAATTATGTAGCACGATTGATAAACTTTGTATCGATCAATAGTGGTTATTAGTTTTGGTTGATATGAATAGTCATGGGTATGTGATGACAATTTATAGTTGAACTTATACATACATACATATATACATCTCAATGTGTGTGGAACATGGATGCAAATGGCTATTATTTTTCCTATGGTTACAATTTCAAAATGAAAACAATGAGCTAATAATTCATGATGAAAATGAAATACTATATATCATATAAAAGTGCACAGTAGTAGAGTTGAACCCTTAAGTGGCCTAGGAGTCTAGTTTCCTAAACCTAGGAACCTTCAAAATTCCTTCTTTCTAGTTTTTTAAAATTAAATACTCCATTCCTACAAGCCCTTAGAGAATGTGGCCTTTTCTTCCTATCAGATGCTTGTATTGTATCCCCTCAACTGAGAGGGCATCTAGGTTGGAAATCAGCAACCAACTTGGATTTACCTCTAGACCACAAGCTTGAATGGGAAACCTACATCGATCTACTTTGCAAGAACTATGTGATACTAGACGAGTTCAAGGACTCCCTTTATTGGACCAAAAACCTCAGAGATGGATCCTTCACCAATAAGCTTGGATATAAAGCCTAGAAAGAATCACAGACCTAGGATGGTGAATCTTCGTGGTGGTGTAAACCTCTTTGGAAATTAAAAGGATCGATTCATTGTAAAATAACCATGTGGATTTCCCTAAACAATAAACTATTGACTTGGGACAACCTTTTGAAGAGGGGATAGTCGGGCCTTGGAAGATGTTTTCTTTGTAAAACTTGCTCAGAATCAATTTCTCACTTATTTACCTCTTCTACTTATATAGGACAAGTAGAAGCATTGATCAAGGATAAATTCCAGGAAAATTCAGACTAGAATGGCCTATCACTGGAAGACTGCTTCAAGACTTGGATACAAGATCGAACAATTAGTCTATATTCAGGGTTACCAAGTTTCTTAATCACTAACATATGGTGGGAAAGGAATCAAGCTATCTTTCAGGACAAGTATATCCCTCCTGAGATCACAATGGCACATACCTTATCACTGGCTTCCACCTACAAAGAGGATCTGAGGAATAAAAATCCCAGGTTTCCCAACCCCCGAGTGATTGATTATGAGATACCTTGGGGGTATTTTGATGGAGCAAGCCAGGGATACCCACCGAGGAGTGTAGTGGGGGTAGTTTTTCATATCTCCCACTATCATTATATCCACATCCATTATGCTATGGAACCTGGTACCAACAACAGGATTGAGTTCATTGGCCTTTGGAAACTCTTGAATACAACAAAAGAAAATGACATTCAAAAACTAAAAATTTTTGGAGATTCCAAATTGGTGATAGACTGGCCCTAAATACGATAACAATTCAAAATATCAATGTCTCATCCATCATACCAGATATCAAATATACTATGCAGTCATTCTGTTGGTTATCTTTCAATCACATCCTTCGTGAACTGAAAAAAAAAAAGAAGATGAATTATCTAAGGAAGAATTAGAACTTCAACCCGAAGCTTTTGATTACTATGAGTTCCACGACAGAGTTGAAACTGAGTCCATGGAGTTTCAATTATAAAATTCTACAAAAGGGGAATATCAAATGCATTTGTAAAATGTTTTGTATCTATTGATAGTTTCCTTAACTTTATTTTTTTTTATTTTTTTGATAAATCGATGTATATGGAAAGATTGGGCACCTAGGTTCATACAACTAGTGGATCTTAATGTACAAGGAGAAGACGATGTGGAAATAATGGACATCTGGTTTCATACAACCAGTGGATCTTAATGTACAGGGAGAAGACAATGTATTTTTGGGTAAATAAAAAAGGGTTGTGATAGACAAAAAAAAAAATTGTGGCCAGACCTTTATCATCAGGGTCTGGAGCAGGATGGAACAATTCTAAAATAACTGACAGAACATATATATTTCTCATCGAAATATAAAAGGTTTTTTTCTTAGGAAAAATAAAAATAAATACTCCACAAATTAATTTCTAAAGGAAAATCAAGGGGCAAAGGTGATATTTCACCTACCCATTCAACCTTCTATAAAATATGAGGAGGAGGATTTAATCATGAGGAGAAAGAGAGAGTAGGTATAGCTTTGTTCTACTACTACATAGCTTTGTTTTTCTATTATATACATCTAAATTCATTTTTTGAGCTCACCATTAGCCTAATAATACTAACAATGGTAAGCACACTACAATTTAAGGTCCATCAATAGGTTGAAAGTAGAACTACTTCCCTCTAGAGGTAAATTCTATTTATTTGATTCATGAATATATCTATCTGCAAATGTCTATATGAAAAACATTGTCAGGAATCTGAATACCCTTCAAACAATCTAAGTGTGGGGTTTTAAAGCTCTACATTGTTTAGGGCTTCATTCCATTTGGCTTTAAGTTGGTGTGAATAGCATATGGTCTTGTAAAAATCATGTTTACTAGAAAACATGATGATCATTATAACTCCTTGGGCTATTGTTGGCTATATATAAAACCTTTATCAATAAATAAATCATTTGGGGCATACATGTGCTTATTTTTCTGTATGTATTCTACTTTGTTCATTTAGTTGCAATTATTCTTTAGCTTCTTTTGATTGATTAATTACTATGTATATGCATAGTGTTGTCACTAATTATGAGTATCTATTTATGATTATAATCTGCTGATAGCAGGCTATTAATTTGCAGTTCTAAAGTTTAACATTTTTTTTTCTTCATTTTGTCTTTGTACACACAATCTGATTTTAGCATTCCAACATTGTTTTAATTCAATTTTTTAATGATGAAACTTATATTTAATTGAGTGACAAATAACATAACACTTTGATTACATCTTTTAGGTTAGTTTCTACATTTTATCTAATTCACATATTTTCTTAGACTTAGTCCTGGATTATAATTGAACTTTTAAAAGGAAACAACCACTAGCATAAGACACACCTAAAAAAACGTTACATACACATAATTGGAGGGTTAGTGACCTTAAGGGGAAATACTTTGCTAACTAGTTTGACTAATTAGTCTAACTCATAGTTGACTATTTTAGGGATTTAAGCATACCTTAGGATTCCATACTTCTTTTCCACTTTAGATCCCTATAAGGGTGTTTGATTGTTGAGCTTGACTAGTTCATTTTAAGCATAAACTTAAATCATGACCATACTAAGAAATGAAAGTTCCTAGCCTTGTGAAAGATTATCCTTTGGTTTACACCAACCTCTCCATAGAGATACTAAATAATTTGAGGTGAATCTCTTGAGTCTAAGTCCCTTTATAAAATAAAATCAAGAAGAAGGCTACTTGACCATTTTGAGAATCTAGCATCTCATTCCATTACTAATTTTGAAGTGAAAAGATGCATTCCTAAGGTTAACCCTACCATAGTCAATATGACTTCTTCAACCTTTCATAGTAGTTCAAGTTATGGGTCAAGTGCCTCAACTTTTGGTTCTACTGTTGTAGGAAGTATGTTCATCTAATTCAACCTTGTACATGCTCCAACTAATCCCCAACAGGTGATAAAAAATATAGGCATATTTTAGTATGAGGTGGATGTATATGCCACTCCATAACATATTCCATCTCCTCCAAACATTGAACCAACTACTAATCCTTTATCAAAGTTTAAATACCATCTACCCAAATGTTTAGGAAATGGGGTGACTTCCACTAATGAACATATGGATACATTTTCCAATGTGTATGACAACATTGCGGCTCATGAAAATGACACATGCATGGGATAGTTTGTAAATTATTTGGAAGGTGGGGATACTACTGTGTTCTTTCATCTCCCCAATAAAATATTTTCAATCTGGTCTGAGTTGATCTATTGATTCAAGTCCACTATTATCAATATGGAAAACACTCCTAATCATATGAGGAATTTTAATAGATTTTCTTTCAAAGATGGTGAAACCATCATGGCCTTCAACCTTAGCTTCATGAAACTTTTCAATAAGGTTTCAGAAGTCATACAACCTACTCCACAAGCATATTTAGTTCATTATTATAACAATATTCCCCCTATTTATCATTGTTGATTAGAAGAGAAGGGCATAAATTGTCTTGGTTTATCCCTAGAAACCTATTTAGAATTTGAAAAACAAAACCTTATGATAGGTCTACCCTTTGATGATGTTGTTGCTAAATGATATGATTATAATGTTGTAAATGATGTGATACATGAACAACACAATAATCTATTTTGTTGATAGGTTGACTATAAACCCTAAATTTGCTACAAATCCTACCATTCAATTTCTAACAAGGCCTAGTTCCTCTCTTCCTAAAGAGGTTTCTCTAAGCCATTGGTGCAACTTTTGTGATGAAGCTTATGGCCCAACCACATGTGAGGAATTTATAGTATCCACAGAGCATACCAAAGGTACGAAATATGCCCATATGGTAGTTTTCATTGAAGAAGAATCATATGATGATGTGTATGTTTCCATGACCCAAATTCAAACAATCCATAACTAGCTTAGAACTAAACATATCCAAAAATATGACCCTATAAATATTGGAAATGTTGGGTATGTGTTATATTCTTCGCATGTGTGTAGGGATGTGTGTCATATTTGACGACAACGTGTGACGATCCCATCACATGTCGGTGTACACCTACATCATTCAGGGGGGTCTCAGGGGGGGAAGGCTTGGCCCCCTTGACCTTATGTGAATCCTTCAGCTTCGGGAACTAGTGTGGAGCCGATGAGGTTCAGGGGAGCGCCTCAAAATTTCTTTTTGGGGAGTTTTTTGTTATTTTAGCGTGTTTCTCTATTTTTAGTGGTTTTCTAAATTAATCTTGGATTAAGGGATTAGGGTTTTGGTAGATGTGGAATACCTAAAATATTTTATATATTGTATTGTGAATGGTAAAATTAATACAATGAAGAGTAAGGAAGGTTGGTTTTCCCCATGTTAAGGGTTTCCAACGTAAATCTATGTGCACTATATGTATGATCCATTGATTAATTTATGTTTTTCTTAAGAATTTGTATGCATTTCTTTACTTCACATGTCTAAAACTTACAGGAAATAACAAAAACAAGGAGAATGATAAATCTATACTATTATCAGCCTCAAGAAAACAATTCATACATATTATCCAGCACTAAAATCATGTTGTTCGGTTACATAATATTATTATTATTCCATCTAATTACTTACCTTACAATGTATCCAGTGACCTGACAATACTTGAAACAAATAACATCTTCTTAGATGTTCTTTGAGCTCTTAAACAACAACAAAATCTTAATAAAGTGCCTGTTGTCCATGTTTTATCAGCTATAAATTTTGGAACAACACCATCTTTTGTTGCCAGAGCCACTAAATTGGAAGAATTTTTTTAGAAATAGGTCAATGTGTAAACGATGAAATGCTCTAAGCTAAATATCTTCCCTTGTTTATGTCTAAGTGAATCATGGAAAAAATCAATCATTCTTTCTTAATTGATGGACGATCATATCCAAATATAATGTCTAAAGAGATCATGAAACAACTTGGTCTCACTTGCAATAGTGAAGCTAAGAATATGCTTACCTTTAATAAGAAGGTCCAAATATGCATCAAATGAATTAAGGATCTTACCTTGGACATGTTCTTTCACCCAAAGATCTAGGTCGCTTGTACTTTCTTAGTGGTTGATATGGAGGTAAGAAATTTCTTTGTGATCCTAGTGTTGAGCCTCAACAACCCCCTGCTATTTTTATATAAACAATAATGGGTCCATTTTTTCTTATTTTCAGTGTGTTGGATTTTACATTTTTTAGCCTTTGATAGTTTTGTTACATAATTTAAATTTTCCAACATAATCTTTCAGAATATAGTAACTAATAAATTAAACCCACTACCTCGATGCTCCGATTCCTCGATAGGTTGGTACCCTAATCTCCCAACAACTTAATTTACCCAATTGGTTGATTTTCATTTACACTAGATCAAGATTTATTACAGTTTCAAGTTTTAATAAATTTCTCACAATGCCTGATCTCTCGATATCTTGATCTCCCAGTATAAATTTCTCATTTAGTATTGCTACCCTGTTTCCCAATGTCTTGATGGCATCAGATTAAGATTTTTATAGCATACCACTTCTGCAATAAGTAATGGACTGTTGGTACTCCGATCTCCCAATAACTCAGTGATATTATCACTTAAATCATACCGGATCAAGAACATTTCTATGTGAATATGTGTTTCATTCAATAAAGCGCTTGATCTCCAGTGTTCTGGTTAAACAAATAAGCATTGAATAAAGATAATAAGAAAATATACAATTTTCATGAGAAAAACTCTATCGGCTTGGGTTTCACTTGTTGAATTTTAAAGTTTTAATCTCAAGAAAATACCGGTGAGTCGGTGCCTTGTAGAAGACATTACCTCAAAAATTAAAACATACATAACTGTCTTTTCTCTCATTAATGACTATGGAACTGCTATTATGAGTATTAAATGAAGTGCATTAATGAAACATTGGGTTAAGAGATATGATACACTAATCCTCCCTAATTCATGCATTAACTCATTTAGCACTTGTTTAACACACCTCAGTATGATATCAAACCCCATTCTCATAAGTAAAGAAGTCTTAAGCTGCCCTAAATTTATCTTGTTTTCTTCACATGGTTAGTATTGGTTTTCCTTTTTCCATTCAATAGACCGCTATTAATTATTTGTGAAAAATAAACTTATATTTTGTTGTTTGTTTACAAGTATTATCTTTAATGGATGACATAAAAAGGTAAGGTGAAGCAGTGGAAGGATGAGGAAAAGGAAATTGAAATAAACCCCAACTCTGCATTCTTCTCTGAAACAACATTCAAGACAGGCGAAAGCAACAATATGGAATGGAGATAATTATGAAAATTCCTCAACGAAGGTTATTTCACAGATAAATATGAGTCAAATGCCAATGACTTGGTAGACATCAAGAGTTCATACCTTTGTAAGATTGCTACCAAACCATTCATAATGCCTTACTATGACATGGTAAAGTGGATAATATCTCATACTGATATCTCTACATGCACAATTGTTAATTCCTCACGTCAAGTGGTTGGTTCTTTCAGACCTGATGATATTTCCAATATGTATAAGTTGAGTCCACCCACAACCGGGATAGATGATATTTTTATTAAATAATTTATTCAGAAAGAAGTTGAAAAGGATGAATTGCATATGGATGATTTAATTAGAGAATGGTGGAATGATCCTAATTCTTTCAAAGTCATAGGAGACAAGATTTACCATGTCTTGATACTAAAGAAAACCCCCATGTTAGTTGTCATTATGCTTTGTTGCTTGTATCGCGAAAAATATTCTTTTAAATTTAATTTGGGTTGGGTTCCTCTCATCCATCAAGTTCTCACATGGAAGGTTTTCAACTAGGGACATATCATTTCTGCAAACATCAAACAAGAAGTTCAAAAGTCCCAAGAAGCACCCCCAAGATATTGTCCAAGATTTTTCATGTCGGGTTATTTGATCGATGGTGTTTGTGTAGTCACCCCTTTTACCCTTTTAGCTGGGAACTGGACTCCCTTTGAAGAAGCAATTCAGTTGTATTGCTCTAAAATGTGGGCAATTAACTGCAAGATTTTTTTCTATGACATCTGTAACTTTTTCATGAGTGTTATCCACAATTTTGGTCATCGTGATGATGCTATGATAATGTTATGATGATGGAAAATCAAGATCTTCACTAAGAATACTTTCCTGAGAAAAGTTACATTTGTTTGTTTCCAAAAAAACATGCTTTTAAGGGATGTTCGCAGGCTACTTATATATCTGCCTGCGAGAATCCCTGATTCTCGCAGGCTGCATTAAGCTGGAGTGCGAGGGGTTCGCACTGTACCTAATGCCAGGGTGCGAACATCTTCTTAAAGAGGAAAAAGATGAAGTTCTCGATTCTTCTAGAAGGGAATCTTCGAGAAGAATGAGTTGGCTAACGAATGGTTATCTAAGAGCTGGCATTCCAGATATCTTGGGATCATTTCCTATCCAAGTAACTAAATTATCTTCTCCTATATATTGAGGAGATTGCTCATAGAAAGGGTTAAGAAAACAAGGAGCAAGCTAGCAAGAGATTGATTGGAGATTTATTGGAAGCCTGTGTGAAGGACTGATGCTACATCAGCTAGAGACAACAACAAGGTCATTAAAAGTAGTTGATTTTCTTCATGCATGAGCAAGTGTGTGTATCAGAGCTAGGAACCATCGAAAGGAGACCTACGACATCAAGGCTCAGGTTGTAAGTTTCATTTTCAATTAATGCAATACAGTAATATGTCCCTTTCCCATAAAGATGATGTCACTTTATTACATAATTCCTTGATCATATGTATA
>ML797989.1:493532-512534 GCA_009831015.1 Picea engelmannii | reverse complement strand
GATACAATCCTCCAATATCAAGAGAGGGTTGACCTCTCCATCCTTTCTCATTCCTTCCACCCAAGAATATACGAGAGATAGTAAAACTTTACATTAAATCATCACCATCAACCAACCATCACATAGAACCTGATAATGCTTCCCGAGACTTCTTCAACTTCTGCAATTCTTCAATTCTTGAAATACTCTGATCCTATAGATAATATTACTCAATGTATTCTCTGAAACTTATCCAAGTTTCACTCCTTGAATCCTCCCCAAAAATAAGTTATAGAGAGAATGGTAGACCTTATTCAATTATGGTTTATTCAGGAGAGCAAACTTGTACAGAATTCCCCGTGCTCAATATTTAACATTAGATTATGAAAATAACACACAAGAAACTAAATCCTGTACTCTTTCCAATGAAATTTGTCTCACTTAAATTGGATTCTCTATGAATAAGTTATGACTGTTTTACCTGAAACACCTGTTTATGACTAGCTTCAGGACTAGTCAAAAACCCTATCTTCCACATAATGTATATCCAAAATTATAGCGAATAAAGAGATAAATTTTTTACCATAGATAACTAGATATGTCTTCTCAATACCATATCAATTTCACCATCTGACTCGTTCTAGAAAAAAAATTATAGCAAAAATGCTAAGATGACCTGTAAATAACATACCTTAGAACACATCAGCAAAAGACTTCATCCTCCCTTGAAATCTGACCTTCTTTATTTCAGATTTCCTCTGAAATTCGACTTGTGTGTATAAAATGAATGTATAATTATATGTATTTATACCCTTTATGTCACTTCCTTTTAACATTAGGGCCGACCTGACACTTTCTTATTTTGTAATTATTTTCTTTAATTATCTTCAGGGCCGACTTGTACTTCCTTATTCAATTCACTTTTTCGTCTTCAAAAATTCATTTCTCCTCAACCATGAGGATCAACATGATGTGCCACCTACCAATGGAAACAACATCATGTATACTATCCATCCATGGGTGTTTTGTCTGCATGTGCACTGTCCTTCATATCAAAATATCTTCATCAATGTTGTGGTCCAAAACCAATGACAACAACCAATCTTCCAACAACAATTTCAAGTTTAAATAAACTTCTCACAATTCCCAATCTCTAGATATCTCGATATCTCAATTTCCCAGTGATCCAGAGAAACAAAAAATGCTCAAAAATCAAAGTGCTCAAAATTTCTCGAAAACGGATTCATTGTGTAGATCTCCTCCTCACGAACCCAATGCAACTTGAACATGCTCAAACAAAGTTCGTATGAGAGAGATATCACATTCTATCTGTTTTCCCAAATAGGAAAAATGTTGAATGTACATATTCCATACAGGCCACGTGGTAGCTGACCTTACAATCTGTACGACCATATTGGTGATGTGGACTAAACACGTGACAGGGTTTGCTGACATGGAAATGTGACTTGGTAGCTAACATGGCAGGTGGTGACATGACAGGCCGACTATGCATGGGTAAGACATGGACCGATCCTGGACTAACATGTGTCAATCTACAAGAGTGAATGAAAGGGTTCCATGTGGCCCAACCAGGGTTCGCCACATGGCACCCCTTTGGTTATGTAAAATTTTTGTTTGGTCTCCACCAGAATCGAACCTGTGACCTACAGGTGTGGGAAAAGCCTTTGCAAAGGTCGGGCTACTAGCCCACCTACGTTAGTACTTAACCACTATTGTTTAAACCTTTTATTTAAAGTTGAATGGTTTCTACGTCGAGCAGAAAAAGGGTCAGGGCTTAGCCCCAACCCTCGATCACGAAACTCTACACCTCCATATGACCAATGCGTGGTTTCCAAAAGACTAGCTGACAGGTACGGATTTATAGGTTGACGCTTGGCCACATGGGGTCACACGACCACAACCTCCATCGGGAAAGGCATTATCACCCCTAACGGTGTGACAATTTTTGATGAATTGTGGAATGATACGTGCGTTGGGTTTAGGTACGAGAAAACACATAGAGTCGGATTCATTCACGCATGGGTGCATTTTGGCGAGCATAGACAACAAGTTATTGCGAAAAACTTCCCGAAAGTCTATTTTTCTCAAATTTTGGCCAAACCAGGTGTAAGAAGAGCCCAACTAGGGGTTATTGAACATTCTAGAGCCATTGAAGCCATCTATTTTTCATTTTGAGCATTGTAAAGAACTGATTTTAACACTTTGAGAATATAATGAAAATGATCCATTGGAATCTAGACCAAGAGATGTAGCCCAAGAGAGGGGTGAACTCATTTATCATTTTGTTTTGTTATGTGCTTACTTTTGATGGTTTTTTATGACTATTTATGCTATTCATTTTAAGTAAAAACTCATTAAGTTTATGTTCTTGCAAACTTGTTCCAATTTCCTAAGACACATACATTTTCCACTTGCAAATTTGTATACACAAACCTTTTTCATTTTCATATCAAGTTGGTGTCAGAGAAAAGGTTTTTGAAGGTTTGATTGTTTGCAAGTGTTTTTTTTTATGATGCTTACAAGGTTGGAGATCACAAGAGGAGAAGGGAAACTTGTAGAGCCAAGTTATTAACTTTCAAGAAGGAGAACCATACATTCACCTCAAGCTTCAAGGAGGAATTCACCAAGTATGGCTCATGAGGAGAGTCACGAAAATCTTACTTTAGAAGATAAAACTTTCAGAAATTCCTTTTATGATATGATAGAAATGGTGAAAGTTTTATTTGAATAAAGGAATGCAAGGTTGCAAGGTGAAAGCTTAAATCCTCCAAGTGGTAATGAAGATAGTGATGATAATACTCCAAAAGGGAATGGAGGAAATGGTGATACTCCACCTCCTTCACATCCATCTTCCACTTCTTCTACCATTTCACAACCACCTCCAAATTCTCCAAACGAACATGGCAAAATTCCTCCACAAACTCCTTTTCTTAAGCTTGATATTAAGTTTGAATTGCCTATGTACAATGGAGAGGTAAATGTTGAGAAATTGGATAATTGGATTCATCAAATTGAAGTGTATTGTAGGATACAAAGAATACAAGATGATGAAACTAAGATTCAACTTTCTTCTCTTAGATTGGAAAGTGAAACACTCATTTGGTGGGAAGCCAAAACTTAAGAGGACATGAAGAAACATGGTAAATTTTTATCCTCTTGGAATGATTTTATTGTTGCAATTAAAAGGAAATTTGATCCATTAGCATACATGCATAAAGATATTATGGATTGAAAAAACTTTAGGAAAGCTAAAGAGAAAAATGTGCAAAGCTACACTTAAGAATTTATAAGAAGAGCTTTGATTTTGGGTATAGATTTATCTTCTCAAGAAACTTTACTCAAATACATTGGAGGATTGCATAGCTATTTGAGCTATTTGAGACACACAATTCTCATGTTTAACCCTACAAATCTAAATGAAGTTTGTGTACAGGAGACTCATTTGGAAGCAAGAGGGAGGAATGATCCTCAAGAGGGAAGAACGAATCCATTTTATAATGGAGACAAAGGAAACAAGAAATTCAAACGAAATGGAAAGAAGAATGCTTCAGTCAATAAAGAGGGAGAAAAACTCACATGTAAACATTGTTCAAAAGATGGCCATGATGAAGACCATTGTTGGAAACTTCATCCTGAAAAGAGACCCAAAAATTTCAACAACAAAACTAAACCAAAGCTACTACAACTACACAAAATGATTTAGGATCTGATTCGGGAGATGAAACAAAAATCACAGCCATGATTTTTCAAGGTAAGGACTCTATTGCAAGTACTAGTTCTTCAAGTAGTAGCCTCAATAAAACTCAACATGAAAAAGAAATAATAGAGATTTTCCACATAACGATAATTTCAAAGCATACCAAGATAGCTACTCTATTTGATACTAGATCTCAAGAAAACCTCATTTCTGAAGACACAGTCAAGAAATTGCATTTGAAAACTACTCCTCATCCTAAACCATATCCTCTAGGTTGGATATATGACAATGCCAAATTGCATGTGACAAGAAGATGTAAACTTAGATTTTCCATCACTGCAAACTTTATAGATGAGGTAGAGCTTGATGTTATTCCATTGGATATTTGTGGTATTGTGTTGGGAAGCCCATATTTATATGATAGGAGAGCCATATTTCATCGTCATGAGAACAAATATCATTTGTTTAAAAATGGAGTTGAGTACATTGTTAGAGAACATACAAGTAAGCTGAATTTGTCACTTGTAAATGATGTACAAATAAAGATATTAGTCAATGCTAGTAATAAATGTGTACTCTTGATGATCAAACCAAAAAACAATGTTGAAAAATAAGATTTCCAAGGTTGTGATGCAAAGTTAAAATCTGATTCATATGAGTTTGTTAACCAATATGATGAGATGTTTTAGGAACCAAAAGGATTGCCTCCTAAAATAGGTATCCAACATGAGATTCAATTGCAACAAGATTGTCCTCTTCCAAACATTGGTATGTACATGATGTCAGTCATGGAGAATGCTGAAATTAAAAAATAAATCCAAGAGTTTCTTGACAAAGGGGTTATCATGCCAAGCACATCACCTTGCGGGTCACCAATTGTTCTAGTACCAAAGAAAGATGGTGCTTGACGCATGTGTGTAGATTTCAAAGCCTTGAACAAGATTACGGTAAAGAATCATTATCCTCTTACTCGAATTGATGATTTGATTGATCAATTGAAATATGCTAAGTATTTTATTAAGTTGGACTTGAGAAGTGGATATCATCAGATTAGGATTGCTGAAGGAGACGCATGGAAGACAACTTTCAAAACAAATTAAGGTTTGTTTGAATGGATGGTTATGCCATTTGGGCTTTGTAATGCTCATGCAACATTCATGAGAGTTATGATTGATGTTTTAAGGCCTTTTCTTGATGATTGTGTAATTGTCTACTTGGATGAAATTTTGATATTTAGCAAATCTCATGAAGAGCATGTTAGGCACGTGAAGACAGTTTTAGACATCTTGAACAAATACAATTTGTTTTTAAATATGTCTAAATGTGAGTTTGGAAATACCTCACTTGTTTACTTTGGGCATATTGTTGGAGGAGGAGAACTGAAAATAGATCCTTCAAAGGTAAAAGTCATTTTGGATTGGCCCAAGCCCAACAATGTAACAGAAGTAAGAATATTTTTGGGAGTATCCCAATTTGGTGAAAGTTTATTTCTAACTTCTCTTCCATTGCAGCTCCATTACATGTAGTGATAAGCATCAAACAATTTTTTTAATGAGGAGGCAAGAAACAAAAATATTTTGATGCATTGAAGGAGACGATTAGTTCAGCTCCAGTTCTTGCACTTCCAAATTTAAGACAACCATTTGAGATACAAACAGATGCAAGTAATTATGCCATGGGAGCAGTCTTGTTGCAACATGGTAAGCCCATTTGTTTTCATTCTGAAAATTTTAATGGTGTTGTGATTAATTATCCTACATATGATAAGGAGTTGTATGCATTGGTGCAAAGTGTGAAAAAATGGAAACATTATTTGTTGGGAAAATAAATTATTATTCACATAGATCATCAACCATTGCAATACTTACAATCACAAACAAAGCTACAACAAGCAAGGAACTTCAGATGGATGGGTTTACTACAACAATTATACTTGGTTATCAAGTGTAAGAAATGAATTTATAACAAATTTGTTGATATGATTTCTAGGCCTATTGTTAGTGCTTCAATTATTCTTAAGCATAATTCTACCATGCATGACATCTATGTGGAACAATATGATTTAGATGATGATTTTAAAGAGGTTTATGCAACTTTGTGTCATTCTAACCTAGTTGAGTAATTGGATTACCATGTGCATGATAAGCTTTTGTATCATCTTGGCAAGCTATGTATTCCACAGGGTGAAAGAGTCAACATCATAAGGGAAACACATTCTTCTCTTATTGCTGGCCACTTTGGTGTAGGCAAGACGGTGGCTAATTTGCAAAGGTATTGTTACTGTCCTAAAATGAATGAAAGTGTTTCAAGATATGTAAGAGGGTGTTCTTTATGTGCTACAAGTAAGCCTAGAATCAAAAAGTTAGGATTGTATACTCCACTTCTGGTTCCTTCTTGTCCCTGGGAAAGCATTTCCATGGACTTTGTAGGAGGATTACCCATGTCTAAAAAGAATCATGATTATCTTTATGTTGTGGTTGACCGTTTTAGCAAAATGTGTATTTTGATGCCTTGTAAGAAGCAGGTTATATCTAAAAAAATGATACAACTGTTCTTTCAACATGTTTGGGTACATTTTGGGTTTCCCAAATCCATTATTTCTGATAGAGATTCTTGATTTATTGGGAAATTTTGTTCAAGCTTATGAGCACTCATGGACACCAAGCTGAAAAAGAGCACATCATTTCATACACAAACTGATGGTCAAACAGAAGTGGTGAATAGAATAGTAGTACATATTCTTCATGGTTATTGTAGAAAACATCCTAAGCTTTGGGATGAACACCTACACTGCATTCAACATGCTTATAACCGGGCTAAGCATTCATCAAATCAAACATCTCCATTTGAGGCATGTTTTGGTTATTTTCCAAAATATCCTTTAGATTTTATCTTTGGGGAATAGATTTCTATTGATGGTCATTATGAAATTGATAGAGAAAATAATTTCATTGAACAAATTTAGTTGGTGCATCAAATGGTAGAGGAATAGTTGGGAAAGAGTCAAGCCAAGTACAATACAAGACATGACAAGCATCGTGTTGATCACAGTTTCCAAGTTGGAGATGAAGTTTTGCTTTAAATTAGAAAAGAGAGGCTTAAAGAAGAAGGTAAAAAGATGAAACCAATTAGATATGGACCTTTCAATATTCTTGAAAAGATTGGTAACAATGCCTTATGTTTGGCTTTGCCTCCTTATATGAAAATGTATGCATTTGTTAATGTTGCGAATTTGAGATTGTATGAGCCTCCTTTAATTGATGATCAAGGAGAGCATGTTCAGATTCCTTCCATAGATAACTTCTCGCCAGAATATCTTTCAAAATTCCATGAGGATACAATCCTTGACAGAACGATAAGTACTTCAAAATGAGGGAATGTGGAGTACCTTCATGTTGGTCTCAAAAGAAAAAATCCAAGCAAAGCTAAAAGGATTGAGGTTGGAAAGGTGAGGGAACTATACCCTCATCATCAGATTGACTGAAAGTAGTCTTTTAGAGGTCCAAAATCTTCCCAATGGGGAGGAGTGATCTAGGGGATCAAAAAATGCTCAAAAATCAAAGTGCTCAAAATTGTTCAAAAATAGATTCATTGCATATATATTGTCCTCACGAATTCAACGCAACTTGAACGGGCTCAAAAGGAGTTCATATGAGAGAGATATTGTGTTCTGTCTGTTTTCCCAAATAGGAAAATGTTGATTGTACATAGTTCGTACAGTTTGTACAGTCCACGTGGAAGCTGATCGTATAGTCTATACGATCATATTACTGACATGGACTAGACACATACCAGGGTGTGATGACATGGAAAGGTGACTTAGCAGCTAACATGGCAGGTGGTGACGTGGAAGGCTGATTGTGCATGGGTAAGACATGGACCAATCCTGAACTGACACGTGTCAGTCTACAAGGGTGAATGAAAGGGTGCCACATGGCCCAGCCAGGGGCCACCATGTGGAAACCCTTTGGTTATGTAAAATTTTGTTTGGTCTCCACCAGAATCGAACCCACGAACTTCAGGCGTGGGAAAATCCTTTGCAAAGGCCAAGCTACTAGCCCTCCTACATTAGTACTTAACCACTATTTGTTAAATATTTTATTTAAAGTTGAATGGTGGCTACGTTAGGCGGAAAAAGGGTCGGGGCTTAACCCTAGCCCTTGGTCACAAAAATATACACCTCCATATGACCAAAGTATGGTTTCCAATAGACTAGCCGACGAGTGCAAATTTATAGGTCAGTGCTTGGCCACATGGGACCAGATGACCACAACCTCTACCGAGAAAGGCGTTATCCCTTCTAACGGTGTGACAAATTTTCTCGAAATGAGGAACGTCGCGTGTGTTAGGTTTAGGCATGGGAAAACAAACAGAGTTGGATTCATTCACACATAGGTGCGTTTTGGCGAGCAGAGACAACAAGTTATCAGGCAAAACTTCCAGGAATTGTAATTTTCTCAATTATTAGCCAAACCAGGTGTAAGAAGAGACCAACTAGGGGTTTTTGGACATTTTGAAGCCATTGAAGCCATCTATTTTTCATTTTGAGCATTGTAAAGCATTAATTTTAACACTTTGAGCATATAATGAAAATGATCCATTGGAAGTTGGACCAGGAGATGTAGCCCAAGAGAGGGGTGAAATCCTTTATCATTTTGTTGTGTTATGTGCTTACTTTTGATGGTTGTTTATGACTTTTTTATGCTGTTCATTTTAAGTAAAAACTCACTCGGTATCCCGATGGTCGGTGACCTGATTATATCGGATCGAGATTTATTGCAGTTTTAAGTTCGAATAAATTTTCAAATATCTCGATCGATTGATGATATCAGATCACTTTCTTTTCATCTTGATAAAATAAATATTACACAATCATTTCGGATAAACAATACCAGGTCAGACTTGATCTTGAATCTTTAAAAAATATTTAGTACTGCTACCCCATTTCTCGGTGTCCCGATGGCATCAAATCAAGATTTTTACAACATATCACTTCTACAATAAGTAATGGATTTTCGATACTCCAATCTTCCAGTAACCTGGTGATCTTATCACTTAAACCATACCATATTATGAACATTTTTATGTGCATATGTGTTTATTTCAATAAAGTTCCCAATCTTCAGTGTTCTTGTTAAACAAATAAGAATTGGATAAAGATAATAAAATAAATAAATGATTTTCATAATAAAATTCTATCGACCCAATTTTTACTTGTTGACTTTTAAAGTTTAATTCTCAAGAAAATAATGGTGAGACGGTGCTCGGTAGAAGACATTACCTCAAAAATTCAAACAGACATAACTGTCTTTTATCTCATTAATGGCAATGGCACTGTTATTATGAGTCTTAAATGAACATTATTGAAGCATTGGGTTAAGAGCTATGATACATTAATCCACCCCAATTGACCCATAAACTCATTTAGCATGCCTCATTCTGATAACAAACCCCATTCTCATAAGAAAATAAGTCTTAATATACACTAAACTTGTCGTTTTTTCTTCCCCTCATTAGTATTGGTTTTCCTTTGTCGATTCAATAGAACACTGTTAATTATTTGTGAAAAATGAACTTATATTGTGTTGTTTGTTTGCAAGGATTATCTTTAAAGGATGATATGAAAAGGTAAGGTGAAGCAGTAGAAGGATGAGGAAGAGGAAATTGAAAGAAACCCCAACTCTACATTCTTCTCTGACACAACATTCAAGACATGCGAAAGAAATAGTTTGGAGTGGAGCCAATTATATAAATTCCTTGAGGAAGGCGATTTCACAGATGAATGTAAGTCAAATGTAGATGAATTGGTAGACATCAAGAGTTCCGACCTTCATAATATTTCTACCAAACCAATCATATTTCCTTACTATGACATGGTACGGTGGATAATCTCTCATACTGATATCTCTACATGCACAATTGTTAATTCCTCTCGTCATGTGGTTGATTCTTTTATACCTAATGATGTTGTCAATATGTATAAATTGATTCCACCCACAACTAGGCTAAATGGTAATTTCATTAAATAATATATTCAGGAAGAAGTTGAAAAGGATGAATTGCAGATGGTTGATTTAATTAGAGAATGGTGGACTGATCCTAATTATTTCAAAATCATTGGTTTCCATCATGATGGCAACCAACATTGGAGTGATCCTGATATTAAATAAATCCCCTATGTTGGTTTCCATCATGCTCTGTCAGTTGTATGGAAAAAAAAATATTTTAAATTTATGTTGGGTTGGGTTCCTCTCATCCATCAAGCTCTCACATGGAAGGTTTTCAACTAGGTACATATCCCTTCTGCAAACATCAAAAAAGATGTTCAAAAGTCCCAAGAGGCAGCCCCAGAATATTGTCCAATATTTTTCATGTCGGGTTATTTGATCGATGTTGTTTGTGCAGTTACCCATTTTCCCCTTTTAGCTTGGAATTGGACTCTCTATGAAGAATTAGTTCACTTGTACTGCTCTAAAATGTGGAAAATTAACTACACAAAGTTTTTCTATGACATCTATAATTTTTTCATGGTACCTCTACATGTGATTTTGAAAAACTTTCCACCTCCCAGATTCACCCCAGAATCCATGAACACTATCAAGGATATTGGTGATTGGTTTGTGGATGAGGAATTGGCGTACATTAGAATTTATGGTTGTGAAGGGGTTCCTCACCTCTTGCCTAGATATGTTCTAGACATATTAGATTTGAGATAAATTGCATACCATATTGTCAATTTCATCATTGTAGCAACCCTATCAAAAAATAAAAAAAAGAAATGGCCTACATTATCAATTTCACTAGGAATTTTTACTTTATTAAATAAAAAACATGCTCAAAAGGAAGTGGAGCAATTAGAAACAATCTAGTTGGCTCAAGGGAATTTCAAAAAACATGATCCAACAGATATTGTTAGAAAACATTATGTTATGGTCAAAATTAAAGAGTACATTCATGAAGATGATGCATATGATATTTTTTTTCAGAGAGACATAAGTTTTTATGAATTATCTTAGAGAATCTATGCTATAATGAATAGTTTCAAATTTTCAAATTTCATTGATGACAATTCAAAAGGAGAAATGATTTTCTAAAAGAAAAGAATAAAAAACGGGGTATTAAAGAAATTGAGGTTGATGAAGATGAAGATGAATCATCCAAGTCTGAAATTGAACAAGATCAAAACACTTCTATGACCAATTCATAGGTAAATGGACATGATCAACAAAGGACTATAATAGAAGAATAAGACTTGATAAAAACAACAATCTAGACCCCTATCTGTATTCCTGAAATCAATGAAGAGTTTGACACCCAAAAAGAGATGGAACACTCCCAAACAACATTTATTCCTATCAATGCTCCTATCGATACTACTCCCATAACTACAATTCCAGGAAGATTGGTTGCAACCTCTTTGAATCTTGACAACTTCCATCCTATACAAGATATTGTTTTGTCCTTGGAAAATTATGTTTTTTATGATAAAACCAAAATCATAATGAGGATAAAGACCAATAAGAGGAAAATGACACACCATGAAGAAATCACACAAGAATAAATCAATTGTGGAATGATACGCACTTAAATGATGATGAATTTGTAGAGGAAGTTGTTGATGCCCTCAGAGCATTCGTCCATGCAAACAAATCATCCATAATATACTATCCACTCAATTAAAGGAAGAAAAGAAGAAATTTGAAGAGCTACAAGAGCAGTTAAAGTCACAAGAAACCATTTGGTTACTGGAACATGAATCACAGCTAAAACACCTTAGAGACGTAAAGAAATAGCTCTGGATATTGTTTCACAGCTAGGTATCAACATCAATGAAATCAAACCTAAATGTGATATTCGATTATCTTTTCTCCGAGATGAAAAATAAGAAATGGGCAGAAACCATGAAATACAAATGAATGCATTAGTAGCACAGTTGAATGAATTAAAAATCAAAGTTGAAAATTCAAAAATCCCGAGGAAGGAAGCAATGGAGATAAATACCAAATTGTCATCCTTACAAGTATTATTTTATTAAAAATGGTATGTCATTAAAGATCAACATGAACGAGTACTTTATTTTTCTGCAGAGTCTCAAGTACAATTTGAGAAACAAAAGGAGGTTCAAGTTTCATTTGATAATATGAAAATATGGGAAGCACAAGAAACCAATTTTCCACCAAGATATTCCAAAATTTCTGAAGAAAAAAAGGTCCAAATACAAGCCTCACTTGACTCCTGGGAGGCTAAGTGTTTTTTTTCACAGAGTTTAATTAAAGAAACAAGCATAGGTTGTTCAAACTTGTTGGATTCAACATTAGATATTATTGAGGACTATGAAATGCCACATGTGCAATTTCTTGGAAGATCGATTCCCTTATCAAATTACCTTACAGATGTGCAACAACTGGTCGATTCAAGAGAAAATGGAATCATTAACTTGAGCTTATGGGATTTGGATAATGTTAGACAGTTTCTTATTTGGCCAACAAAATGGTCAAAAATAGTTGATAACTTTTTATCAAAGTTCTCATTTGGACGTGAAGAAATCGCTAAGAAAATTTATCGATGTAAATTGGATGAGGAAATTCCCCAACCTCGATTAATTGCACTTATATTAAAGAAAATCTCTATATGGAAAAGTCACTTGTAGATCCAAGAGCAAAAAACCATCAAAGTTGTTGCTGGTACTGAGGAGAATATCTCTCCTTAATATCAACTAACAAATAAAATCAATATCTAGACCTATCAGTCTGATCAAATTGTGGAAACATTTTTACAATATAACATATTTTCTTCTGTTTATTGTAATTTTGTAGAGAGAACAAAGGGTTAGAAACTCTCGAAATTGGGCTATGTACACTATTGTAAAAGCCACAATTTTGAGATTTGAAGACTTGGAAGTGGTAGTGATTATATGGTGTTTCACTTGTTTTGGTACTATTATTCAAGGCTAATGAAATACAGATTTTTCAATCCATATTATTCTTCTATTAGATTTATTTATGAATGAAAGTTTATGTTTTCAATTTTTGCACTGTTGTTAGAATTTTTGAGAAGTCTTTATGGTATTTCATTCTTGACTGAATTTGATGTGGATGTTTTAAAATTGAACATGAGTATGCACATTGATGATTCTATGGTAACTATTTACCGAGTATGTTATTGATATGCATTAGATCTAACTGTTGTCTTGACTATAATAACTATTTCTATAGACCAACAACTCATCTTTACTTCATGTTTAATTTATGTTACTAAATGTGAGTATACATATTGGTATTTTCTTGGCAACTGTTTACTAAGTTAAAACTAAGGTGTATTTTCTTTAATTGTTTTCAAGTTGTCTGAACTATTTATGTAGCTTGATAGCTTATCTTCATCGTATATTCATTATTTTTTCTCTAGCTCTGAACTAGAATACCGCAAACTACTTCTACTATTCCAGTTAGGATAGTGTAGCTTTATAATAGAGTTATATTATCTCTTTATTTTTCTACTTAGAAGAGCTTAGAAGAGCTTCAACTAAATTCTCCTTACGAGGAGCAATTTATTTAAGTGACAATTGGGCCACATACCGATGAGGATCACAATACCAAAAGAGTATAGGCCTAATTGAGAACTTGATTGAATCATTTCTCCATGTTGTTTGCCAGGAATTTTTCCAGGCATCAAGACCTAGGTCATGAATGGTAGAATATGACTAGTGGTTATTTGAGCCTTAACAAATCACATATGCTTATCTCTCATGATATAAAAAAATCATATTAAGGGAACCAATAATTTCCCACTATATTGAAAATAGTTTGTGTTCTAAGGTGGATTATATTGAAATTGGTCAAATACCTATTCTCTCTTCTTAGAAGAAGAAGAATCTTCCCTTGTCCAATTCAATCACAATCAAGATAATATTTGGCATTTGTATTTTGATGGTGCTTCTTCTTGTGAAGGTAGTGGTACCATAATTATGTTGTACTCCCCATCAGGTAAACTTCATCAATTTTCTTACACAATGAATTTTGCATGCACTAACAACATTTCTATGATTTGAAGGTGTGTCTAGGTCTAGAAAAGGCTTTAGAAATGGGCTAAAAATTTTTGCAGGTTTTTTTTAGGTTTATAGATAATCTTACTAAGAGATTTTCCTTGTTTAATCTGACATATATCCATAGGGAGTTGATATTCATTAAATAATGAATTATTTATTGTTATTAATCCTAACAAATAGTTTTCTAATTACCTGCCTAACTTTGATGTACTTTCTCTCTATAACCCCTGTGTGTCAAACAATGATGAATATTGGCAGATTTTTTAGAATGAAGAATAAATTTGTTACTTTCTAGATAACCAAGAAGATGAGATTCATAATTCTTAAAGTATAATAAATCCTAAGAATAATGTCTACCCTAAAGGTCTGGTTCCATTAGAAAACATGTAGGTCAAAACCATGGGTCCTCTAAGTGAAACATTGGAAAAATTGTCTTAGTAAACATAGGTTCTTAGGATGATCCTAATATATTACATGTAGGATCCCAATGCACCAAAGAGGAAAAACCCAAATTGTTGGCCCTTTTCTGTGAATTGAGGGATATCTTTGCTTGGTCTTACAAATATTTAAGAGTTTTCAACCTCGTCACAATCCAATATTCCATTCTACTTGAGAAATATGGTAATTTAGTCAGGAAAAGATAAAGGTCTATTAATCTTAATCTGTATGCGTTGATAAAAAAGGAACTTAATAAAATACTAGAGGAAAACATGATCTTCTCGATTTTCTACTCAAAGTGGGTTGTCAATCTGGTTCTGGTTTAGAAAAAGAGTGGTGGCATTAGGCTTTCCATAGAATTTAGATATTTGAATTGGGTAAGCATTGAAGGAATTTTATCTTTTCCCTTCATGGATGTTATCTTACAATAGGTAGATGGTTCCAAAATGATGTCCCTTCTAGAAAAAATTTATAGTTATAATAAACTTAAAATCAATTCCAAGGACCATTCTAAAACCACTTTCACCACAAGGTGGGGTAACTTTGCATATCATCGAAATCCCTTTGTTTTAATATATGCAAGTGGTACCTTTCAGCAGGCAATGCACATTGCTTTTGATGATCTTATAGGTGCAATTACTTACATTTTCCTTGATGAATTAACCCTACATTTCAAGAAAATAACTAATCATTTTGACCATCATAAGCAAGTTTTTATTAGATGTTGGATGTTTGGCATTTCACTAAATCCCCAAAATTATTTTTTTGGTGTAAATGAAGGCAAGTTGTTAGGGCACAATGTCTCAAAGGATAGTGTAAGCGTTGATCCTAAGAAATGTTTTACTATTCAAAGGTTTCCAACTCCAAATTCTAAGAAAGATTCAAGATTTTATGTGAAAAAATAATTTGTTTGCAAATATGCACCTAATATTGTTCAAATTATCATTCCCATACATCTTATATTAAGAAAAGACGTAGATTTTTCTTAGGACTATGGCGCTCAAGAGGCTTTTCAATCCATTAAAAATTATATCACTTCAACACCTACTTTAGACAAACTTAACTTTGCTAGATATTTCCATATTTGTATGAATTTTATTGAACTAGTTGTTTTAGCCATACTTGTGTAGCTTGATGTTGAAAATTTTGAGAGACCTGTAACTTTCATGAATCAAAGTTTCACGAAAAATGAAGTTAACTATCATTTAATCAAGAAACATGCCTTGGCCCTTGTCATTTAATTGAAAACTTTAGACATTGTGTGCTTGGAAAATACACAATTGTCAAGGTCCTTCTTCCCATTGTTAGTTACCTACTATTCCAAACATTTCTATAGGGAAAAATAACAAATTGGATTGCTAAAATATATGAATTGACCTTGAAATCATGGTATCTAAGGTTGTTGAAGGTAAAGACTTAGTTATTTTGTTGAATGAAAATTCTCATGATGGATATTATAGCAACCAAGAAGAAGCATATTCAGTGCTTGTTACTTTTGATCTTGAAAGTGTTGATATAGATTATGATGTAAATGTTGAACATTAGTATATTGAAATTATATTTTAACCATAGAATCAACAATGTCCTTCCTGATTGCAGGCCAAAAAAAAGAGAAGGTTAAGGATATAAAGTAATAAGTATGTCCTATTGAACAATTTTTTCTTCCATAGGCATCTTGATGGCATGATACTCTAGTGTGTTAGGAAATCCCAAGAAAAATATATTATTTGGTGGATTCACAATGACACCCATTTTCAATTACACACTAGTGGGAATTTCCTTTCTAAGGCCACTACACACAAATTTATGCACTATGTTTTTTATAGTCTTTCCCCATTCCACAAATCTTTCACATTTGTTGAGACTTGTAATCACTTCCAGTAGTTAGGAGGTAAACAAAAAGTTTCAGCCATGCCTCTAAACCCTGTGACAACTTGTTTTCCTTTCTATAAGTGGGACTTCACTTTATGTGCCCCATTCCATTGCCCTCTTACACTACCCACATTTTTATTCTCACTACCATTAACTATTTCACTAGGTGGCCTAAAGTTGTCCAATTGAAGAATACTAAGGTAGAGAAGGTTTTTTGCATTCTATGGGAGCATATCTTCTCTTACTTTGATCTTCCCTTTGAAATTATCAATGATAATCATGGTGATTCTATATATGAAGAGGTTTTAATACTATGCCAACAATACAATGTAATTTTAACATCCTATTTTCCTTATTACCCATAGGGAAATGGATTAGCCGAATCCCCCATAAAAATATGATCAAAATTATCAAATTTGTTACTAGTGATAACCCTCTTGAATGGAACTTGTAGATGATACATGCCTTATGGGTTGATAAGAAAATGACCAAAACTAGTACAGTTAAGACACCATTTTTCTTGGTCTATGGACAAGAGGCAATCATGCTTGTCGAGTTAGAAATTACAACCTATCAATTAGACTTACAAAATAAGGATTTGGATAGCAGTCCAGTAACTCATATATTTAATGCATTATTGGCCTTGCAAGAGAAGTGAGAGTTTGCAACTCATAATTGGAAAAATAGGTAGAGAGTCGTAAATAAATATCATGCCAATAAGGTAAAGTCCGAGTCATTCAAAGTTGGTTAAAGAGTCTTGCTCTAGGATTATGGTCATGAAGACAAGGGTAAACATACTAAATTCTATAATTTGCGGTTAGGACCATTTACTATCATGGACTCATTCAACATGGACATTTGATGTCCTATTACAGTGAGACACTCTCCAATGTGGTTTGCAAGTACCCCACCTATGACAAGGAGATGTACTCTATTGTGTAGGATTTTCACAAACAAAAGAATTACATTCTAAGGAAGGAGATGATCATCCATATTAATCACAAGTCCTTGCAATAGTTCCATTTGAACATAAAATACAAGATAGGTAGCACAAATATTGTTGCAAGTTGACTCAGACGACCTTTGATTGTGGCATTGACCAACCCCAAACTGATGGATAGACATAGGAATCTAACAAGATGATTGTGAATATTTTGAGAATGTAAAAATCCAAACATCCACACACATGAATGAGAGTTTTATTTATGTTCAACATAGATACAATAAATCCCTTCATAAATCTATAGGCCACAACCTTTTTCAAGTGTGTCTGAGTTTCCAACCATTATCCCCAATTGAAATAGCTCTACCCATTTCATCTACAAAGGAAAAATCCTCCTGTGCTCAAAATGATTCTAAGAGAGAAGACAAATTTGTTGAAAAAATACAACACATCCAACAATGAGTTCAAGATATATTGTAGAAAGCCAATGCCAAGTACAAGCAATGCCATGTTCAACATTGGATTACACACAAGTTTCAGGTGGGAGATAAGGTATGATTTCATTTGAAGAAAGAGCACCTCACGGGACTCCATTAAAAGATCCACCCACTTTTATATGAGCCCTACACCATCACCAAGGTTGTGGGGGATAATTATTTTAAATAAAGTATTCACCCTTTCCTTATATTGCACCATGTATTTAATGTGGAACTTCTTTGACCATATTTTCTGTTGAAATAATGTAACTGCAAAGAGTATTCTTATTATTATTGATATTTTATTCATAGGATCAATCCCCATTGTGGATTGATCATGTCGGATATTGTAATAGGACCAAATCCCTTTTTGCGGATTGGTCAAAAGGCAATTGTAATAGGCAGAATAAGAAGTCGGCCCCAAAAGTTAATTAAGAGACCCAGAAATATAATAAAGGTGGGTTTACCCACCCATATTGAGAAGTCAGCCCTGCCAGTGAAGAGACACTTCACATGTGCCATAAATTGTATAAATACAAGAGGCTAGAGCCACATTTGATCACAACTCACTTGCTCAGTTTGAGAGACAAGTTCTGATCTGTTACCGGAAAATGAGAGAGAGAGTGGCGCATATATTGGAGAGGACTTTCTATTTTAGCATAGAGATCTCTTGGCATTGTATTGGCTATTTATATTAAGGAAGTTTTGTTGGGTTTTCTTCCCCTAGAGGGTTTCCCAGGATAAATGATGTGTCTCTTGTGAATGTGTATTTATCAGTGATCTTGTTCTTATGTTGCTCTTATCTATTGAAATGCAAAGAACTATAATAATGGCATAAACATTAACATGGTATCAGAGCCAACCTGAAGGAAGCATATTTCGCAAGAGAAAAACGTCACTGTTGCAGTACCTGCAAATTAGGGTTTTTCAAAAGTGAATATTTTCAGCTCCAAAACCACCTAGAAAGTTGCACCCTCCCCCAAGGATCATTTTGGCACCTTGAGCGCACCTTTTTAGTGGCTAGATCTCCTGGAAAGTGAAACCCTAGTTTCAGAAAGTACTAGAAAACCAAAAAACTAGAGTACCAGAAGTACCAGAAGTACCAAAAAACTAGAAGCACCAGTCCAGAAATCCGTAGATCAAGTTTGAGGGGGTAAAAGTTGGATTTTCAAAATTCTGACTACACCAACATACTTGCCTCAGCTTAGCGCATCTATCCCCTGGATCAGAATTTCAAAATTCAAAGTTTGAAAAATTAGGGTTTCCTCATAAAACCCTAAGTTGCAGTTGCAGTTGCAGTCTTAGAACCAGCTGCAGTTGAAGTTGTAGCTGTAGAACCAGTTGCAATCACACTTGAAATTTTCTCAAGAGTTGGCAATGATTACCGTTGTTACCAGATGGAGCCACTACCTGCAAATGCTATCAGAGGTATGTACTTACATATGTTTAATGGTTAAACCCTAAAGAGTATTTGCAGGAGAAGGGATCTCTTGCCATAGATCCAGAAGGATCTCAAGATCCAACACATTCA
>ML797989.1:482670-493482 GCA_009831015.1 Picea engelmannii | reverse complement strand
ATGTTTAATGGTTAAACCCTAAAGAGTATTTGCAGGAGAAGGGATCTCTTGCCATAGATCCAGAAGGATCTCAAGATCCAACACATTCAGAGGAATGATGCAACCCAGGTGTGATTATTCTGATATACATCTATTTGTCATAATATTATCTTGACCAGTGTTGCATGTTGAAGCTATGATCAAATTATTAGAAGGATTAAAAGTTAATCATAGAGCTTATCCTCTAACCTAACCATCTGTCAAGATAGCGTATTGTCTTAGTACAACAGACAGGTTGAAGAAATCACTAGTCACTTGAGTGAAGGAGACCTGGAAGAAAAGCAAACACTCATTCTTGAGGACAAGGCTCCAAGTTTGATTAATCAAGTTGATAAGATTCAAAGGTACACATGACAAGTTCATGAATATAGTTGAGATAGCAGTCTTTGTAAAGTATTATACCTAATAGCATGTGAGAATATAGAGGTATATGCTTTGCCTGATACATCTAACACCTCCTCTAGGAGAAACCTCGTGTGTTAGTTCTAGGTTGCCATGGAAGAATGCTTGGTCAAAAAACGATGAAAGTGTTGACCTCATTTCGTATTGTATTACTTACCTTTAATCTTTTCTTCAAATAAATTATAAGTGATAGCTCTAAAGGAGCTACTATGATGATTGTTCGTGCTATTGATTTATATTATCAAGAAGGATATTATTCTTGCTTGTTGTTTTGTTGACCTTGCTCTAGGTCACATGAGGAAGCTATAGCGAAGGTTGCAAAAGGCAACGTGCTAAAGGAGAGACCATAAATGAAGCAATCATCATTGGAAGAGAAGAAGGTGACTTGCAGAAGCTATAGGGTCACTCAAAAGATACCATGACCCACACCATTGAAGAATCTTGGCATTGAAGATTAGCTCACTTCAACTACAAGGTGCTACCATACATATGTAAAGTGGACACAGGTTTACCAGAACTCAAAGGTGACCATGAAGGCGTATGCAATGGA
Source organism: Picea engelmannii (assembly GCA_009831015.1). Classification (NCBI taxonomy): domain Eukaryota; kingdom Viridiplantae; phylum Streptophyta; class Pinopsida; order Pinales; family Pinaceae; genus Picea; species Picea engelmannii. The sequence continues at coordinate 492,491 of ML797989.1, read as the reverse complement.
TGTGCACAAGGGAAGAACATCAAGAACCTATTTCCGAAGAGGACAACAAGGAAAAAAGAGTCCTAGAACTCATTCATTCAGATGTATGTGGCTCAATGCCATCATCCTCCATTCGTGGGTATGTATACTATGTATCATTCATTGATGATTATTCTCATAAGAGCTAAATATATTTGAAGTGTTCAACAAGTTCAAGGAATTCAAATCCTTTATAGAGAACCTTTTTGAGGAAGATTAAGATACTCAGGTCATATAATGGAGGAGAATATGCCTCAAAAGAGTTCATGAACTTATGCAAAGATGTTGGGATCGAGATCCCCAACAAAACAATGTAGCTGAACGGAAGAACAGAACCATACCAGAAGCTATGAAGACTATGATCCATGATCAAGATCTTTCTATGTTCTTATGGGAAGAAGCAGCGATGGCAACTTTTTATGTGCAAAACCGATTATCCCATAATGCACTTGGGCTCAAGACACCGGAAAAGATGTTCATCGAAAAGAAGCTAGAGATAAGCCATCTCAAAATATTTGGCTATCCAATGTTTATTCATATACCTAAAGAAAAGAGAAACAAGATGGACCCTTTAGGAAAGAAGGGAATATTTGTGAGATACTGTGAGATCTCCAAGGCCTTCAGAATCTATATACCAGGTCAACATCACATTGAGATCAACAGGGATGTGACCTTTGATGAAGATGCAGCGCTCAAGAAATCTAAACTGTACCAGCTTGAAGAGGTATATGAAGAGGAACACGTAATCCCCAATACTGCAATGAGGGAGGTTCCCAAAGCTACAGAACCAGTGAAGGAAGTCATAAATTCCCCTAATGAGGAACTTCTAGAAGACCATGATATAGTAGAAGTACAAGAACCTCCTTAGATGACGATCCTCCAAAAAAGAAAGCCCGCCTAGGCTAGAGAGCTTATTCAATATGTAGAGAAGGAACTATGAGACAGGTGAAAAGACCAAAGCCATTCTCCAGTTATACGACTTTGATGTGTGATCTTCTAGAAGAGGAGCCTACCTGCTCTGAAGAAGCCATTCAGAGAAAAGAATGGGCAAATGCCATGACAGAGGAATACCAATCCATAATGAAGAACGAAGTATGGGAAATAGTTCCCAGATCGATGAATAAAGATGGGGTATCCTACAGATGGCTCTTCAAAATCAAACATGTTTCTAATGGAAGTATTGAGAAGTACAAAACAAGATTTGTCACTCATGGATTTTCCCAGAAGGAAGGCATTGACTATGAAGAGACATTCACTCCTATAGCCAGATACACTTCGATCAGGACCATGATAGCTCTTGCATCTAAGATGAAGTGGAAGTTGCACCAGATGGACGTGAAGACAACTTTCCTAAATGGTGTCATCGAAGAGGAAGTGTATATAGAGAAAACTCAAGGATTTGAGGTAGAAGACAGGATGTCTCATGTCTGCAAATTGAAGAAAGCCTTATATGGATTGAAGAAAGCTCCTAGAGCTTGGTATGGCCATATAGACAATTTCTTGACGAGCTTAGGCTTTACCAAGAGTAAAGCCGACTCAAATATCTACTTCAAAATTATGGATAATGAGCCAGTAATCTTACTGCTATATGTGGATGACTTATTCTTAACTGGAGAAGAAAAGCTCATCGTTGAATGTAAAAGGAGACTTGCCTCTGAATTTGAAATGAAAGACCTTGGCCTAATGCATTATTTCTTAGGTCTTGAGGTATGGCAGAGTCTAGAGAGGATCTTCCTTAACCAAGGGAAGTACATGATCGAGATATTAAAAAGATTCGACATGTTGGAATGCAAACCCATGAATATACCCATGGAAGTGAAGCTGAAGCTGCTAGTCAATACTTTGTCAGATTTGAAAGAATGCCACACTGTACAGACAGATTATTGGATTACTGATGTACCTAAAAAATACCAGACCAGACATTTGTTTTGTAGTGAACACCTTGAGTCAGTTTCTGGAAGAGCCCAGACGTGTTCACCTAGTGGTTGCAAAACATGTGATGAGGTACCTTAAAGGTACAATGGATTATGGTCTCAGCTATGATGGAGATCATGACTTCACATTGAGTGGATACAATGATTCAAATTGGGCAGGAAGCATTCCTGACAAAAAAAGAACTTTTGAATGTTGTTTCAGTTTGGGATAAACCATGATCTCGTGGCAGAGTAGGAAGCAATCCAGTATTGCTCTTAGCACAGCGGAAGCAGAGTACATTGCCTCATGTTCTGCTAGCTGCGAAGCTATATGTCTTTGAAAGTTGTTGACTGGCCTATTTGACTTGGAGATGAGAGCAACCATGATTATATGTGACAACCAGAGTTGCATAAAGATGACAGAGAATCATGTATTCCACGACAGGTCGAAGCACATAGAGATCTGATATCATTTCATCCGCGACATGGTACAGAGAGGAGCCTTGAAGCTCCTATATGTTAGCATGGATGAACATGTTGCTGATGTGTTGACCAAACCTCTATCTCGTGTAAAGTTTGAACACTTTCGAGATAAGCTTGGTATAGTTCGAAAGGACCCTCCCTGAAAGGGGGAGTATAGATGATTCCTTGCTTCTGACCTTATTGCTAGACGTAAAGCAAGATGATGTGTGTGTTCCTTGCTTCTGACCTCGTTGTTAGACGTAAAGAAAAATGATTCCTTGTTTCTGACCTCATTTTTAGACATAAATCAAGATGATGTGTGTGTTCCTTGATTCTGACCTCGCTATTAGACGTAAAGAAAGATGACTCCTTGCTTCTGACCTCACTGTTAGACGTAAGGAAAGATGACTCCTTGCTTCTGACCTCGCTGTTAGACGTAAAGTAAGATGATGTGTGTGTTCCTTGCTTCTGACCTCATTGTTAGATGTAAAGCAAGATGATTCCTTTCTTCTGACCTCGTTGTTAGACGTAAACCAAGATGATGTGTGTGTCCCTTGCTTCTGACCTCGTTGTTAGATGTAAAGAAAGATGACTCCTTGCTTCTGACCTCGATGTTAGACGTAAAGCAAGATGATGTGTGTGTTGCTTGCTTCTGACCTCACTGTTAGATGTAAATCAAGATGATTCCTTGCTTCTGACCTCGATGTTAGATGTAAAGCAAGATCATGTGTGTGTTCCTTGCTTCTAACCTTGTTGTTAGACGTAAAGCAAGATGATTCCTTTCTTCTGACCTCTCTGTTAGACGTAAAGCAAGATGATGTGTTTGTTCCTTGCTTCTGACCTCGTTGTTAGATGTAAAGCAAGATGATTCCTTGCTTCTGATCTAGTTGTTAGACGTAAAGAAAGATGATGTGTTCCTTGCTTCTGACCTAGTTTTTAGACGTAAAGCAAGATTATGTGTTCCTTGCTTCTGACCCAGTTGTTAGACGTAAAGAAAGATGATATATACCTTGCTTCTGACCTAGTTGTTAGACATAAAGAAAGATGTGACTTGCACTGAGATACCAGCTTAACAACTGTGACATAGAGCTAGTCTAGTACTGTGATGGGCCAGCCTAGTGCTGTGATGAGGTATCAGTTTTTATACTGATACATATTGATGCAGATGATGATGTCATTCTTTCGAGAATGACGATGATTCTGATGAGGAAAACTTACAATGATTTATAGATACGCCAGCCAAGATGATATTGATGATGATGTCCTCCCATTTGATACTATTGAAGCTGTTGTCCTCTCTCTCTCGCATGATGTTGCTGAAGAATACCCTTCTTATTAAGGGGGAGTGTTGAAATAATGTAACTGCAAAGAGTATTCTTATTATTATTGATATTTTATTCATAGGATAAATCCCCATTGTGGATTGATCATGTTGGATATTGTAATAGGAACAAATCCCCTTTTGCGGATTGGTCAAAAGGAAATTGTAATAGGTAGAATAAGAAGTCGGCCCCAACAATTAATTAAGAGACCCAGAAATATAATAAAGGTGGGTTTACCCACCCAGATTGAGAAGTCGGCCCTACCAGTGAAGAGACACTTCACACGAGCCATAACTTGTATAAATACAAGAGGCTAGTGCCTCATTTGATCACAACTCACTTGCTGAGTTTGAGAGACAAGTTCTGATTTCTTACCGGCAAAGGAGAGAGAGAGTGGCGCATATCTTGGAGAGGACTTTCTGTTTTAGCATAGAGATCTCTTGGCATTGTATTGGCTATTTATATTAAGGAAGTTTTGCTGGGTTTTCTTCCCCTAGAGGGTTTCCCAAGATAAATGTTGTGTCTCTTGTGATTGTGTAGTTCTTAGTGATCTTTCTCTTATGTTGCTCTTATCTATGGAAATGCAAAGAAGTATAATAATGGCATAAACATTAACATTTTCCACCTCTCTTAGAGACCTCAAAGGTACTTGAGTACTTGTCCCATAGAAAACTCAATCATTACTACATTTAGAAAGTTACTATCAACTAGATCATGAACACCAATATGAAGGGCATCTGCTAGCAGAACATTCAACTCTATCGAGCCATCAAGAAACGAAAACATCTTCTCGAGGGAAAGTGACTCATCAAGAGTTAGATTCAACGGAATTTTCTCCATATGATGGAGGAGCTTGATGCAATGGGGATCATTTCTTCCTAAGGGAGAATGAATGATCCAAGTGGATACTAGTGGCCACCCACTTGTTCCACTGACTCATAGTGGTTCCACATCTTGGCAATTTTCCTATAGTTTTTCAAGTCTCGAACTTCCTATAGTTTCTCAAGGATCTATATTCCAAGAAAAAAAGTATGCATTATATTAAATAAGATATATTTTTCTTCATCATTGGATTGATGGACAAATCAAGAAAACATCTATAGAGTGCTACACAACATACGAGAGAAGTTAACCAGGGAAACACATACTATGATTCTCTCTTCGTCCCTCGAGAAACTTTTTACTTCATCATTAGATAGATGGATGAAGAAAGAAAATGTCTACTTAACACTACACAACATATAAGAGAAGTTAATAAGGGAAACATATACTCTAGCTCTCTCTTCCTCCCTTAAGAATTTTTTTCCCAAAGAAGATAGGATCAAAGTTCGTTACTACCTCCCTTCCATTGCACCTCATAGGTACCTTAAGAATTTTTTTCCCAAAGAAGGTAGGATCAAATTTCATTACTAATTTATTTCTAGTGCACCTCATAGCTACCTTAGGATCCCAGTGACAAATTCCATTTATGTGAGCTGTGGAAAAAATACATGTTATGTTTAGTAGCTAAATTGTTGATATGCTAAAGTAATATTTTAGCCTAGTTCCACCTCCAAGGAATTAAACATAAGGGAATGCACCCAAAATCAAAATGTCAAAACTTTCCTTTGACATGATTTAAAAAAATATTTGCAACACAATAGCAAAAAGCATTATGTCACCAACTACATCAAATTTCAGAAAATTAGTGATCAAATTTAAATGTAAACCTTACACACTACACCACATTGAATTTAGGTTATGAGATTCCATGGTTGTCAATTTTTTTACATCCTCCTTGGAATTCTTGTTTTGTTTTTATGGAAGTTCTTCCACCTTATCCTAAACCCTATATTTTCCATAAGCTCATGAAGCTTAATTACTTGAACATTTCTATGATAATATTAGTATTATCCATTACAACATTACAAAAAGACAATATCAACAACGTAGTTAGAAACCAAATTGATGTGTGAGTGTTACATAACATTTCATCTGCAGGCAGATGAAACCTCCCTTTGATTACAAACCCCTATACCAAGACATAAACACTACAAATGGACACTAACATCCCTTTGAATTCAATTTAACCAATCAGAAAGAGAGAGGGAGAAAGGGTGTGATTCATTTTCAAAGTTTGTCCTCATTGCTTCCAATCCAAGCTTGATCTCCAAAATCCCTAGCACAACTTGATACCTGCAATGGGCAGAAAAGAGAAAAAAATATCTCCTACTCCAGTGGATTAGGTAAAGAAAATTCATATACAAAGATTGAAGGAACAATAGACAAGTAGATGAAAAAGTACACATACTTGAAGGAAATAGGCAAAGTATATTCAAATGAGAACCCAAAGAGAATACTTACAAACCATGGATGATGATTCATCCTCTCCAAGATATCCTCATCCTTCCCTTGCAAAAATATATCAATATCAGAGGTTTGATACCCGAAATCTTCCTCCGAGATCAGAGATTTGATATTCTCCAATCCTTCCCCCTTTTCACCTTGGAAATCCCTCAATATATAGGCTTGCGAAGCACAAAAACCATGAGAAAATGAGATATATGGTTGAGGATATGGTTCCTTGAGGCTTGGATCAAATTATAGGATGAATCCCAAGCATGAGGGTCGAACACAACTAACCCAATCTGAAGGAGTTGGCCCATAGATTAAGGTGGGGGAGATCCCTCCTTTCTCTCAACAAGAATGGCGCTCCCCCCTAGTGAGAGACAGGGAACCACCCTAGCAATGGTACTCCCCTATATTGGTAGAGGGGGGGGCATGTTTTCACCCCTAGTATGGATAGGCAGGCACCACCCTTTATAAATGCTCAAAAAAGGGTCGAATTTTCCAGGGAAAAAATGTGTTTTGACCTAGAAATGATGGTTTTCCTCCTTCCATATGAGTTGGGGGTCATGAACAATTGTTTTAATGGTTCCAATGGGTTTCAACACCCCACAAAGTTAATGTGACACTTGGGAAGGTGCATATGACACTTGTGATAGTGAATGCAATACTTATGGAAGTGCATACATCACTTTGCGACACTTAGGGTGTGAAATGAAAATGTGGAATTTTGATTTGTAATAGATGCCCCCTAAAGTGTGAAGTCAGAAGAGAAATTGATGGCCGAAACACTTTAAAAATTCTTCAATGTAAGGGTGTTGGAGTGGGATAACTTGGAAGAAGCTGCAAACAATCATCAAACAATATTAATAAATATTCCATTTCTGAGGCAAACATACCTATGCTCAGAATGCGAGATTACTCAAAGCACGACCACCAACCAATACACTACGGATCCATGAGAATACTTACTAAGGATATTTCCACCAAAGGAACAATGTGGATCCATACCTCTATGAAATGAACTGATCACAACCACAAAAATTACAGAGTGGAGCTACGAGGTAATGAAACATAGCCACAGATCAATACAATGTGGATCTATGTGACAATATATATATCAGTAAGATTTCCAGCATGGTGATTATACTGAAATCTTTACATGCCAAAATTATATCCATCGCAACCTGGAGAAATAAAATAACAGAGTGAATGACCAACCCAGGGTCTTCGTTATGATCCCGATGTGGTACAAATCTAGCCATGTGAAAAGATGATTTTATGTCGAACATGGTAGAAACCACTTGATTATCGGTCATTGATGTAAATCATTAACAAGTGAGAGGGAAATCACCAATTATGTAAATGACTCCCAAGGTACCCAAGGAAATCATTGATGTAAACCCACTGTTGGAAGCGAGGAGGCCTTCCATTGAGGCATGCAGGTCCCAAGGTACTAACTAGTTTTTAAGTCTAACTCCTAGATAATGTGTTGAAGTCGATAAGAACAAACTTGTCAAAGGAGAGCCTTGATGTATCCCCCATCATCTAAATGAAACATACACAGGAAAGTGATGTAAGATGGTGAATCTAATGAGTATGGACTGACACAGGAAATGGAAACTGGTAATATTGCAGATGGATGGTTTGAAGTGAAACGTCGCTTGAACATTATAAAGCACTACAAATGACTTGGAAGAATTGAATCGACAAGTACCAAGAATGTAATGTGACAACAAATAAGATCACTCTTCAACTAGAAAGAAAACTTATGTTGACACATGGAATTGGTATGACTCAAAGATAAGCACATTACCCAACTGTATAACGAGACACAAACAGGTGCCATGTTCAAGGGCGACAATAGCTACCATAAAGGATTCCAAAAACTTGACCCACTTCCTTCAAATTTCCCCCCCATCCAGATAGATGAGTACCTATTTATTTTTTAACAAGATTGAGTAGGGTAACAGATGCTCAGTATATCTCATCCTTCGGATGAGTCCCTCGACATATGTTTAACAAACCTGAGGAAGGAGGGGTTTGGTCCTATATGGGTCTTGGAGATTGGACTCATATAGGTCCTTCGATGCATAATTTTATAAGCACAAAGAAGGAAAAATTGATGGTTTTCATGTTTAGAGAGTCTGAAAAGAACTTAAAGGAGACTCCATGGATGACTTTTTCATAAATTTAGTCTCCCAAGCTCGAAAAAAGTGTAAAACAATATAGGGGAGAACTCTTCTAACCATGCTTGATTAGAGTAGTCCTTTTTCATAATTAGTCTCATCAGGATGAAAAAGAGATAAACTACCACTCAAAAGATGTATTTTCAAACCTTTTAACCAGTGTGAAAGGAAGCAAGATCACTCAACAATTTTTTCATCTTTAAGGACTCTGAAAAGAGCTTAAAGGAGAATCCATAAAGTTCTTTTTTCATATAGATTTTACAAGTCCGAAAAAGAGATAAAATTATACTCGGTAAACTATTCTCATGTATTAACGAGCATGAGAAAGAACAAATACTAAACTCGTTCCAGAAAAAATACTATGTTACAATGGGAATGACCCTCGAACGAGGATCACTCCTAGCAGTGTGTCTATCTAGAGGTAGTTTTACCCCAACTTGCATGATAGAATCTAGTGGTTTCTCTCCAACATGATGTCTAGAGGATGGATACCTACCCTACAAACATCATTTCCTCCAACGAATGTTCATCTTTCCTCGTTTAGGTGTCTAGTTACTAATGGGAACATTTTCACTAGGAGGAGGAAAAGAAGGTTCGAGTATTCGATCCAGAGTGAGACTTGATTCAAATGGAGGTGGGTCTGTTTCATTTTTTAATGAGATTGACAAAGACAATGACCTATACTCGTTGAGACCAAGTACTACCAAAGGATTAGATAATTCTATGGATTGTTGTGCCTAAGTTGAAATTATGTTTAACGTGGAAACCTATGCAGTGGGAGGAGCAGGCAAAGGAAAAACCCCCATGAGCGAGGAATCCTTATGAAGACCTACACCTACACTCTCAAAACCACTATGTACTAGAAAAGGGACATTATTCACTACAAAATTATTGAGATCTAGAGTTGTATACTCAAGTTGGTCAATGGTGATAATCTTTCCTTGATGGGGAAATCATAAGATACGAAACATCGGAGATGCAATAATAGTCATTTCATAGAACCAAATACGAACAAGTAACAATTAATAATCCAAGGGTGTGTCGACCACTTCGATATCAACCTAAATGGTCTTACCCTTCAACGTCATAGTGAAAGATTACAAGAGTCCGTTAGATTGGAAACCATGTCCATCAAACACTTTCAAGGTGGTAGGGGACTAGATTAGAGTAGGAGAACCAAGGGCTCTCCAACAAGGCAAAGATATGACACAGGTAGAGGCTCCCTCATCTAGAACCATGCGATGGATGTTCTTTCCACCAACCAAAACTTGAATTTGGAATGCTAAGTGGTGGGAGACCTGTTGAAAAGTCAACAAGAAACATGTGTCTAATTTACTTTTCCCTTAATTAAATTAGAAAATAAATATTAATCTATTATTTCATTCATAACTGAGTGAGTTTGATTTGTAATAGAATCATAAGTGTAGTTAAGTGAGTTAAGATCAGTTTTACTAGTTGTAACTAAACATGCACTAGTGAGAGTTCAGTTAATCAGTGAACTCACATGCAATTGAAGATTCACCACGGTTAACTACATGCATGTCAGATCCAGTGGAGACCCAGTTGAGATAACAGGTGAAAGGGACAGTTTG